>CM062806.1:309584260-309811760 GCA_031772625.1 Pinus tabuliformis | reverse complement strand
TATTGCTCTGAAACATCATTTGAGTGCAACTTGTCTCGATGTGTGAAACAAGGGATTTTGTCGAAATGGAGCGAAATGAAGGGGATAGAGGGCTTCTAAATTCTTGGGGAAATTTTTGGGAGTGGGGAGGGATGTTAGGAAGCAGGGGAAAGTGGAATCTCAGAGATTGAGTGAGGGGAAGGGGTCGAAAAGGGCAAAACACAGGCCAAACCTAGAAAATTGCCAGCTTGTAGCTAGAAACTAGGGTTTGTGCAAAAATGAGGAATTTGGCGGATCTAAGGGATGGGAAGTGTTTGATAAGGTACTTTAAGGATAGGGGAAGGTGTATGAACATCAGGAAACAAGTTTTTCCGATGATTTGACCATCCAAGAGAAATTGCCTTCAAAACCCTAGGAGAGGGAAATGACCTTGCCTGGGCGCAACATGAAGCATGAACAAGGTGTAAAATGACTCATTAGACACTGACATGATAATGACAACCCTCTGAATGATGATAGGCTCAGCTGAATGATGACATGGACTGACATTTGGGCAAACCCTAGACCTAATGCCTAGTGACCAAATTTTGCTTGAAGACTCACTGAAATGACAAAATTTGACCTTGACACTTCAAAATCACTTTGTAAGAGCACATTTGATCACTGTAGGAAGGCTGGAAAGCCTGACACTAACATTGGCTCCAATGGGGATGGTAGCTCCTTGGTGGTGCCAAGAACCTTAGACCTCTGGGAGAGCAGACCAGTGCCTTCAACCATTGGGCATTGGAGTCATTATTTCGGCACACAACACAAGACTTTGACTCATTTATTGACTGAAAACTTGATTCAAACCGACACAATTATGAAACCAACATGACTGAAAACTGACTCACAAATGACTCATGACTGATAAAACAAGACTTTACAAAGCTTTTAGAAGGGCAGCAGTCCATCAAGATTTGAAATCATGATGACAACCACCTGTGTTTCTTACAAGACAATATACATCAAACTATATCAAAATGCCAATGCAACCAATCAAGCAGATGCCTTCTTGATTGATTCTCCCAATCAGATCTCATGATCAACAATAGATATTGGTAACCGGGCATCCAAAAACATAGCTGACCATGATCTCCTTCATCACTGAACACTGCAATAAAGACTATCACTGCTGGCTGCAACAAATTTGCCATTGGATCCTGAAGAACATGAAGACTTGACATTACCACCTCTTGCTGAAAGAACAAAGTTTCCTTTGTTTCAAATTCTGATCTACCTTCATCATGTGCTTCAGTAAAAGTATGCTCATGGACTTCAAAAAACTCTGAACAAGTAGTTGAGCAGATCTCCTCTTGAAAAAACATTTCAACACATGAGACATATGAAGAATCTGAAAGGTAATCCTGTATGCTATGATCTTCTATGGTGTGAATGTGTTGTAGGTGATCTTCATATGATATCACAACCAAATTATCAAGTTCCTTATTACATTCTTCAATCATAAGGAAAGAAACTTCAGCTGATTCTTGAAGTGCACCAATGACATTTCTATCATCTACCATAAATTCATCCAAAGGAACTGTTTCACTTACTTGAATGAAGATCTCATCTTGATTTTCATGAACTGACTGAATTACCTCCTCATGCAGGCTTTGCATGCTATCTTCTTCTGTGGGCAGATCTGAAATGAGCTCTTCTCTTTCACCATCTTCAGCCATATAACAAATTTCAACCTGCTGATCTATAAAGCTGCTTACAAGACTGTCATCCTTTTCAGAAGAGGAAGAAGGTCCACCATCATTTTCTTGACCATGTGTGCATTGCAAATCTACATTAACTTGAGCTGGAGCAAGACCTCTCAAGAGCTGATCTATCTCCTCTTCGGACAAAGGAGATAATGACTTTTGTTTTCTTCTGCTCAAACAGTGATTGTCTTCATTGATTTCAAGTGAAGGAGTATACAGATTGTCCTCATACTGCTGATCCATTTCATGCAATTTCTGTTGATTGTCAAGAGGCGAAATTTTTTCATTTTCCACCATACTAAGATCTTGGTCCTGCTGCAAATTTTCATGATCGTCTCTATGGGAATCCTCTAGGTTCTCTTCATGTTGCTGAAATGGATTCTCATACAAAGCCTCCATGATCTCAACATCCATAAAATTATCATCTTCATAATACTTCTCAAGGCTTTCAATAAAATTATGTACATGGCTACAACAGTTCTGAACGAAAATCAAAGATGGATATGATTCTTTATACTTTTCAAAGAACACGGTATGAAAATCCCTTAAACAATAAATTGAAGCAGATGGCAAACTTTCATACCAGAATCGAGCTTCATCTTCCAGAGTAGCCATAAACATTTTCATCAAACAGTCCTCAGGAAAATTGATCTTTAACTTGCGAACATGCATATGAAATCTAATCAAATGTAAAGCAGCATCCTTCTTACCATCATCTTTAAATGTAGGCAGATTCCTTGACCAATCTACCTTTGGAATTTTATTTGGAAAACCGGGGATGTGATCTCGGCTCAAAGGAGCATATCTTCTTGCGATCCGATCCATCTTGAAAAGCTCAAAGCTACTGATCTCTCTGCAGTGAAGTCACCATGAAGCACTGATCGCTGGATTCTTCAGTGAAAGGAGTCGCCAGTGAATGATTTCAGCCTTTCAAGTGTCTGATCGTTGTCCACTATCAACAATCAGATCTAAACTTGATACATGTACTGGGGTAAAAATGCAAATGAAGTGTTGTATTCACAAGCTCACGGAGATTGACTGAAGCAACGTTTATCTACTTACGCTGATGTAAAACAAGAGCGTTTTCGAAGGCTTCTGGCGTAACTTCAGGCTCCGTCTAAGACTTATGAAACAAACACATTAACCCACAAATAAGTTTGTTCTCCCCAGTATGGTCGCCAATATGTTAGCGCTTGGAATTCACCTAGGCTGAGATAGACAAACTCTCAAGGCTACATCAAACCATTTCACCTCGTAGCTAGCCCTACGGGGTATGAGAAGGCTCTCTCGGGTCAGATTTGATAGATCTTATAATATAATTAGGCTGACCAAATAGGAACAAAGATTTTAGGCTAGTAAATTGATAGGGGGTTTGATTTGATGATTTTTAGGGGTTTTGGTGGCAATTGGTGGAAGTGCAATTCAGGGTGCAGGGATTGAGCACAGTTTTCACAGGGGGGATCTAAGGGGCAAGGTAGGAGTGAGTGCTAATGTCTTAATCTGATGATGAATGATCAGAGATGATAGAGGAGGAGCTAAAGAGGGCAAACATACAATTTGAATCCTCTCTAGACAGTAGAAAACATTAAAATTGAACAAACTAAAAAGCTGAGCATGCTAAAACATGAGTTCAAACTTTACCACTTCATCTGTCCAATTTAGAAGCATATGAAAGATGTGAAACACATAAACAAACTTACAAGAACATGTAGAGAACACACCATCAACACCTCAATCCACAAGAATCCTCAAAGATGTCTGTAAAACCCTGGCTTTCCTGGCCTTAAATTGCAGAAATAGATGCACAATATACAATGAAGCTTCCTTCCACAAGAGTCCAACCATGAAAATGAGAAGGAGAGAGCATAATATAGACCATCTAACTCCTTTCCCCACCTCTAGGGGTCGAGCTCAGCTTCCTAGGAGCAGTTTGAACTAATTCTAAATCAGTCACTAGATAATAGGCCAGCACAACAACTTGCCTCTAAAAGTTAGGAAGCCTATCCATGCATTAAATATTTTAACTTTTTACATCAAAGAAGCTTCTAGAAGAGGTAAAGAAGAGTAAAAGTATCTAATTCCATGAAATTTACACAAGAATCCATCAATTACATGCCTAAATAATCAACCCAAGTGAAAAATGTGCTTAGCTGGCCGAACTGGTCAAAAACTGGCAAATTTTGCTTGACTAGTCGCACCTCTGGCTTGACTAGTCGCACCTTTTGGCAGCGCTGTTTGAGAGCCTTCCCGGAGTCCAAATCAAGTTCAGGATAGCTCGTTGGAAAGGTCTGGAAGTCTACTTTCTAACCCAACCGGAATTTCTGATTTTGGAGTTGATTTGACCCCTCAAAAATCAAATCTCCCAAGACTGCTTTCTGCAACTCAAAAAAGGGGCAGAAAGTCAAAATTTGGCTGTATTTTGAGCTTTTGGCTGCCCAAAATTTCACAAAATTTGAAACCCTTCCATAGGCAAGTGTACTTTTACAAGAAAAATCCAACCATGTAGAGTTTTCCCCGTTCTGAGCTGTATCGACGACTCGTCTCGTACGGGGTGAGACGAGTCGAGTGGCCAAAACCTGTAAATTGCACAAAAAATTCACAAATGACAAAATTTTCTCCAAATTTCTTGAAATTTGGGCTGGGAGTCCCCAATCAAGTACCATGCTCATTCAAAGAGGCTTTGGCCAAAATTTGGAGTGGATCGGGCGTTTTCCTTCGTTTTTGTGCTTTGGCCAACCGTTCTTGGAGCACCTTCGTTCTCGCCGGTATTTTTGACATTTCTCTCAAACCATGACACCTGTGTAAAAAGTGAAAGAGGTTTTTCTTCCTTGGCATGTTGTGGACAAAAACCTCTCTCAGTTTTGCAAAATTCATCTTTTATTGCTCTGAAACATCATTTGAGTGCAACTTGTCCCGATGTGTGAAACAAGGGATTTTGTCGAAATGGAGCGAAATGAAGGGGATAGAGGGCTTCTAAATTCTTGGGGAAATTTTTGGGAGTGGGGAGGGATGTTAGGAAGCAGGGGAAAGTGGAATCTCAGAGATTGAGTGAGGGGAAGGGGTCGAAAAGGGCAAAACACAGGCCAAACCTAGAAAATTGCCAGCTTGTAGCTAGAAACTAGGGTTTGTGCAAAAATGAGGAATTTGGCGGATCTAAGGGATGGGAAGTGTTTGATAAGGTACTTTAAGGATAGGGGAAGGTGTATGAACATCAGGAAACAAGTTTTTCCAGTGATTTGACCATCCAAGAGAAATTGCCTTCAAAACCCTAGGAGAGGGAAATGACCTTGCCTGGGCGCAACATGAAGCATGAACAAGGTGTAAAATGACTCATTAGACACTGACATGATAATGACAACCCTCTGAATGATGATAGGCTCAGCTGAATGATGACATGGACTGACATTTGGGCAAACCCTAGACCTAATGCCTAGTGACCAAATTTTGCTTGAAGACTCACTGAAATGACAAAATTTGACCTTGACACTTCAAAATCACTTTGTAAGAGCACATTTGATCACTGTAGGAAGGCTGGAAAGCCTGACACTAACACATTGAATCATAAGTGACATTGTTTTGTAAATTAATGCAGTAAAGACCATTAGACAAAATACCATTCCCAACATAATCAGATTTATAGAATAGATTGAAAGATTTTTCTGAAAAGTTTAAGGAATATCCAAAAGGTACAAGCCTTGAAACTGAAATCAAGTTTCTAGAAAAACTTGGAACATAGAAGGTCTTTTCTAATTCTAAAACAAAGCCACTACTTAAAGTTAAATAACATGTTCCTATAGCTTCTACATTCGAGCCCATCTTGTTTCCTGATAAGATGCTTTGCTCACTTCCCACTGGCTTCCTTAGGTTTTGCAAACCCTGCAAGGAATTCAAAATGTGAATTGTTGATCCAGAATCAATCCACCGTGTGTTAATATTAACGTTAACCATATTAGATTCATAACAAACAAACGAGATTAAATTACCTTTGTCTGCAAGCCATTTCTGAAATTTGGCGCATTCTTTCTTCATGTGTCCCTTCTTTTTACAGAAGAAACACTTGGAATCCTTCTTGATATCGGCCTGGGGAGGTACTTTACCTTTCCATTTCCGATTGGCTTGAGATTTGCCCTTTCCACGCATTACTTGCATTGCACTCTATCCCAGTTCCATCACCAGTCTCTCTTCCTCTTGAACACACATGGTCATGAGTTCATTAATTGACCATTTATCTTTATGTGTGTTGTATGATATTTTGAAAGGTCCATATTGGTGCGGAAGGGTGTTCAGGATGTAGTGCACTAGGAAGGACTCCGATATATCAACCTCGAGTTTCTTCAGTTGAGCCACAGTGTCCCTCATCTGCATGATGTGCTCGCGCACACCTTTCACACTGGTGAGCCTTAGGGATGAGAACTTCATGATTAGGGTGCTTACTAGTGCCTTGTCTGAAGTGACAAATTGATCATCAATGGCCTTCAACAAGTCTCAGACCTTTTCATGCTAATCAACGGAACCTCGAATACCAGCTGAAATTTTAGTCTTAATGAACATCATGCTTAGACGATTGGATCGCTCCCATCATTCATAAAGCGTGATGTCCGCTGTAGTGCTGGTATCAGTGAGTGCCGATGGTTCATCTTTCCTAATAGCATAATCTATGTCCATCCACCCTAAATGAAGGAGAATCCTCTCCTTCCAAATCTTATAGTTATCTCCCTTAAGTTCGGGAATGTCACAACGAATTTCAGAGAAATTTGCAGGTTGTACTACTGCATCAAAATTAAAAAATCACATGCTTATGTTAAAATTGAGGCTTTATAAACTTTCGTGTTTTACCAATGTAAATCATGCTTAAAAAGAATTGAATCTAATGACATAAAAATTGCCTGTGGGCCAAATTTTCAATTCAAACAGATTCAATAAAACTTTATGATAAAACTTATTAATTCATAACTCCTGTGGGTAAGTTATGAAATTTTATCCTAATTAATTACATAAATATAATAAAAATTCCTGTGGGATAAAATTTATTATATTCAGTGTAATTAATTACAATTTAATGTCTAAATAATCTTTATGTGATCTAACCAATCAAAATATATAATTTTATTTAATTAAAGATGCTGCGGCTATTCTTTAATTAATTAAAATTATATGGATCACTAGACATTATTTTGTTGCATAAACAAAACTTAACTAGAGAGAAAAATAATATTTACTGAAAGGAGTAAGTTAAAATGACATTTTAATAAACTCCATATAACTGTAATAATTCTCCAGCAAAATCAAAATTAAGGTTAAAGCAGTCAGCATTACCGAAAATGACTACAAATTGATTGTTCAATTTATAAACTAAACCCGGAGATTGACTGAAGCAGCATTGATCTACTTTGCACTTGCATAGCAAATGCAGTTCGAAGGCTAGCTGGCTTGACTTCAGGCTCCGTCCTTAAGTTTATAAAACAACAAAAATAGACCAGCAAACAAGCTATTTTGCTCACAAGATAAATAAAATTAAAATTAAATTTAAATTAAATTTCAACAACGCTAAATCTGAACTTCATGCGAAATAAACATAGAATCAAAAACTGAATGCCCAAATGAGAAATAAACCATTTCTTATTTCTTCTTTAATTACAAATGTTTATTATTATAAATGTAAGTTCAGCGTAAATTTTACAATAAATATGTAATCAATTATAAAATTTACTTTGCATTGTTGATTTCTTCATTACATTTCTTATGTATCCAAAACTCCAAACCCCTAAAATGTCCTTTTTTCGATTTTTATTTACTCTCCTTAGTCTAACTGTCCCATAATTTATTTAAGACTAATTCTTAAATTAATTACAAAATGGGCTCTAAAAAGTTATAAACTATTTCCGTAAATAATTTGCAAACAAAACTGCAAATTTGAAATATTATTTATATATATAAATATAAAATTTCATGTGAGCCTAAACCGCAACCTTCTTATAAAATTTACAAGTTTTCCTTAATACAATTATAATACGACTTTTTAACAATAACGGGAAGCTTTTAATTTTGAGTAATAATGTTGGAGCCGGCATGAAGAATATGTGGGTCCATGGGTATTGTTTAATGTCGAATTGGAGTTGCTCTAGCTCTCATAAGAGCTGGAGTGTAGGTCCCAGGTGCTAGTCTCCACGTACACACTGACAAAACCACCTATGGCTCTTTGAAAATCGTATACTACTCTCGGGACCACTCCTGGTGACTTTAATCATTTTAACCCGTAGGTAATTTTAAAATAAATTTGCACCCAAATCATTTTAACCCGTTCTTTATTCTGAGACATTCTATAAATTTTATACACTCAGTAAAACGAGGGCATTTAATAGAAAACAACCGGGCCTGCAAAAACTCTCGGGCAAGGTTGAATACGATGCAAAAAATATCGGGATCCTCGCTTGTGGGATTCTAATGATTAACGCTCACCTTTCTGAAAACACAAACCTTGGAAAAACAGGTCAGAAGACTGCCTTTTTAACTGCTAAAATCGGTTTCGAGGATGTCGGTCATGATTCTTATTCCATATAATCTTGTGACAAGTTAATATAACTTTAATGTTCAAAATTTTAAACTCGTTCACTACAATGAAGCTTTGCGCAATCAAACATTCATTTCATTATTATGCGGAATGTTTCCGACCCAATAAATATATGCATGCTTGAAAAATAGGAATTCGTTTCTTGGCCAACACACAACAAGGCAGAGGTAAAAGTGCTTTGATACCAAATGTTGTATAATCATAACAATGATTCTGCATGCGGAAAAATTCAAAGAATCATTAAAACTTAATGCCCAGGGATATGAATTACCTCCAGCCATTGGTGAAACTCTTGATGCAACTTCTTTCTGAAAACCACGCTCCAGCTATCCAAGCAAAAAGAAAAGAATGCAGAAATTTTGAAGGCACTTCCAAGCTCTGCTATCTCAGCTAGATGGTGTGAAAAACTGAAGGGGATTGAGATGCAAGCTTGGGGACCAAACAGATAAATTTATAGCCAAGCTTCCAGCAAGCTTCTGATAGCTATGTGTCAGATGTCCCACAGATCAAGGCAGAGAACTCCAGATGGAGTAATGGACCACTTCAGTAGCTCCCAACAATAAATTTATTAACTGCAGTTGATTTCCTTAACTTAAGGAAATTACTGCAGTTGGTTTCCATAAGTTAAGGAAAGACTGCAGTGTAAATTCCATAATTGTAGGCAGCAATTGTGCAGAAACTTAATGGAGCTTAACATAATTTAAATTACACCTACACATCTGCTCTACTCTATACTGAATTATAAACCTAAAAAAATCTATCCCCAATAAAAACATGTATTAACTTGAATGGGACATGGATAAAAACATGTATTAACTTGAATGAGACATGGATAAAAGTGAAATGACCATTTTGCATTGCTGGTTACCTATACCGATTGAACACGCAACAATGACCAATAACATCTTCTGCTTTCGATTCATGCTATGGGAGACCTAACTTCTATCGGTAGATGCCCAGTACGCGTCAAATTTCAAACAATATTGAGTTGATTTTACACATTAGCTTTTACGTTGTTCGCATCTGTGTCGTTGCAGTCGTTGTCCTTTTAGTAACAATGTCAAATTTCAAACCATATTGAGTTGATTGTAGAGACTAGCTTTTACGTTGTTCGCATCTGTGCAGTTGCGGGCGTTGTCTTTTTAGTAAAATCTCCGGTCAAGTTGTGGGACAACAGAAGCCATTAAAGAATCTACGGTGAAACTTTAGACATTAAAGAAACATAAAAGTTTAAACATGATAGGATTTCCATTTTTTTCTTAATGATTTGGAATTTTGTTGGGAAGCGTGAGCGGAATTATAGTAATTTTTTAATGGTTAAATTTATATTTAATATTTATCTTAATCAATATTACCATTTTAATATATTTTTAATATAATTAAAAAAAATATTATTAAAAAAATCCAAAATCCAGTGTATTATACTTCAGTTCAACATCCCACAATACCTAACTAAATAAATCTATAGGCTGCTTATGGTCTTCCTTATTTTTCTGAAGTAACACAATAACTATAGTATGGGGGAAGGAAAAATAAAAGATGTAAAATGTATTATAATAGTTTAGGGTGACTAACACCACAGCCTCTATAAAAGACCTCTTGATTCTAGAGAAGGATTCTTAGTAATTTGGGTTCCACTTTACTTTGTTCTCTTTCTTCAACATCTTTGTAATGCCCTTCAATATCTCTACATAGTTAGGCACAAACCTTTTGAAGCAATTAATCCTCCCCAAGAAGACTTGGACCTCCTTCTTTTTCCTCGGTAGGTTGATGTGATTAATAGCATCCATCCATTTAGGATCTATATTTACTCCTCCTTGTGCTATGATGTTCCCCAACAACTTGCCTTCGCTGAAAGCGAACTGGGATTTCTTAGGATTTAGGGAGAGCACATACTTTCAACACTTCTCAAAGGTGAGCTTCAGAGGTTCAATGTGATCCTCATCTATTTTTGAGAAAACAATGATATCATCCAGATAAACCACCAAAAAAATGTCTTTCTCTCCCACAAATGTTATATCCATTGCCCTCTAGAAAGTTGCTTATGCATTTATTAGGTCAAATGGCATCCTTGCATACATTGAAGTCCGCCAACGTGTAGTGAATGCAATTTACTTTTAATCCCCAGGATGCACTACTACTTGGTTATATCCTAAAAAGCCATCCATCATTGACATCTGATTAGAGCCAACTACCTTATGTAGAATGTGGTCCATTTTCGGCAATGGGTAGTTGTCCTTCAAATAAGCTTTTTTTAGGTTCCTGAAATCTACAAATTGTTTGATTTCTCCATTCTTATTCCTAACAGGAACTAGATTGGCAACCCAATCAGAGTACCTCAGTGGTACAATTATCTTAGCTTGTAGCAATTTCTTGATTCCCTTCTCTATGGATGGAAGTAGAAGTGGATTGATCTTTTTGAGTTTTTACTTACAAGGCTTCATATCGTTCTTTATAGGAATCTTATGATGCATAATATTTACTGCAGAAGTTTTCAAATCATCATAAGAACAAGAAAAAACATCTTTATAGGTTTTTAAGAGGTTTAAGTACCTTTGTTCGTACTGATGAGGGATCTATTTTGACAATTTGATCATTCAGGGTTCATCTTCTGAGCATATTTTTCAATCCTCCACTTGTTCATCAGCTTCCTATTCAGTAGCTTTAGAAGCCACATCATTGGCTTTGAATAAAATTTCCAAAGGAACTAGACCCCATGGAATGGAATTTCCCTTCAGTTGTAGAACTTTATGTCTTGCTATGTTTTCCTCCCATGCAGTCGGTTGTTCTTCTGTCACTTCTTCTTCTTTTTCTTCTTAATCAATCACAGAGTTTGAGAATTCCCTGGTGACTTCAATGAAGCGTTTAATTTGCTCATAATCCTCCAACACTTTCCAGTGCTTCACATTGTCGATCACTGAGGTTCTGTATCTAACTTCAATTTTATACCTAAGCAAAGGATTTTGTGGTGGCTTGAAGTTGCTGGAAGCTATAGCTAAAGAATCATCCATTTGATTTCCTTCTCTAGGAATGAATTGAACATTAAAAGATGAAAAGAAGTTTTCAATCAAGTCCCAAACTTCATTCCTCTAAGCCCTCAGCCAAGGGTGCTTGGTTTGGCATTGGTCGTTGATTTTCTTGACTACTAGTTTAGAGTCCCCAAACACGGTAAGGAAGTCAATGTTTAGATTCTTTGTTGCTTGCAGGCCCAACAACAATGCTTCATATTATGCCACATTATTAGTGGCCTCAAATTCCAATTTGAAGGAGAGGGAAATTAAGCTACCTTATGGAGATATCAATAATACCCCTGCCCCATTTCCTTCTTTAGAATTGGCACCATTAAAATACAACTTCCATACCTTGCTATAATCTTTGAGTTGTCTGTCGGATTTGACTGCAGGTTGTACCCATGTTTCTTCTAGAATAAATTCATCTTCTTCCAGCATAAAGTAGGAGATGTCCCTTTTTGTCCCATACATAGGTGCATTTTTTGAACAATCAACTCTTGTCATTGTTTTTACAAATATGGATTCTCTATGCAATCTCCTTTCCTCTCCACTAAAGATAGGAATGGTAGCATAAGTTAGATCCATCTTGATGGACCCTCCAATATTGGATCTCCAAGACCTCGACAGAAGCATACCAAATCTTGTAGGGATGTCTGCAACTATGATGTCCATCATCACACATTTTGTTGTGATTTGGGCCAAATTCACCACCAGGTATTTCATCATCCCCAAGCACTTAACCCTCTTAGAGTCAAAAGAAAAGAGATATTTATAAGGTCTGGTTAACTATAGACCCAGATATTCCATCATTGATAATGGCATAAAATTATGAGAAGCTCCTGAATCCAACATGTAATTATGGAGCAGGAGGTCATGTACTAGTAGAGTGACATAAAAGGTGGGGCAAAGGGATCTTGTTCCTCAACATGTGGTCCAAATACTACCATTGGCCTCTCTTGTTACAAGTTTAGACTATCAAGTGGTTGGAATGAAGCGGAAGGAAATAGAAACTGGGAGACTTAGGCCTTGTAGGTGGGTTGTTTCAAGAGCTAAGACAATGGGACTGGGATCTAGAATTTTTCAAATTCTTTTTGAAGGCTAAAGATGGTAGGGCCTTTCTCTGTAGTGGTAATTTCTACAAGCTCCCTTTCTTTTTCATGAGTGAATCTAGTAGGGGGAGGTGATTTATCTTCTTTGACAACTTCAAGCTTATAGTTGTTCGAATGGGAGGACTTTTTCTTTCTTAGAATGATAGGATCTATGGGTCCCTTCCCCTTGTCAGCATACTTAAAAGGCTCCTAGGAAGAAGTACCTTCATTTTGATCTGGTGCTCTTGATATCTTTCTAGATGATCACATATCGTACTTCTTGTGCAGTTGAGCCCGCAAGAAGTCATCGAACTGTTTGCATTATTCATCGATCTCGTCATCATCTAATGTGGCATGAAGTTACTCCTCCTCTTCATATGTTCTGAGTTCCTTTCCCTCGTCAGAGAAAGAGGAATACATGTTCCTCTAAACATCACCTATATCTAGTGTTAGCTCCTTCGAATCATCTTCTATACAATGGAGGATGGATATGGTCTTGTTTCTCTCTCCTCTCCCTTTGCATTATCTGTAGGGGAGGCCTTATATATTAGGGATTAAAACCTCGATTAGTTGCTGGGAAGTTATGTCTTTGAAGGCTTTTATTCTCCAACTCCATTTTTGTCGATTTTCTTGATAAGTTCTTTATCAACTTATCCATCTCCTTTATCCTATATTCTTGAGATTCTCTTCCTTGACCTAAGGAAGATGCCTCCTCTTTCCCCATTTTCTTATCTCAAAATTCAGTTCTGTTTCTTGACTTCCCAGTGGAGGTGAAGTTTGCTTCTACTTCAAGGGCATCAATTTGGATCTTGTACAAGGTGGGAGACTTCCTTTCTCTGAGAGTAAAACCAAATTCTAAATCAAAGGCCCCAACAAAGACTACTCGGGCAGCATCTTATGGAGGTTTGTTTTCAGCAGGCAGATCGTTCTACAATTTATCAAATCTTTTAATAAAATCTAAGATATCCTCACCAAATTTCTTCTTGATAGCATTAAACTTTGTGAGAATGTACCCATGGTCTCTCTTCTCACCCCATTTTTGCAAAAAGGAGTTTTCCATTTCTTCCCAAGTATTAATGGTAGCATTTGGAAATGATTTAAACCATTTCTTGACTTCCTCATCCAAAGATTGGATGAAAAGTCTCAACACTACATCTTGGTGTTCCACATTTAGATTCTCTGAAAAGGCACAAAAAATTTCTATATGCCTTTGTGTTGTTACATCAACTTCTTCATTATACTTGGGCAAGAGCTTGAGATAGTCTTGTGTCATAGCATTCAAAGGTTGGGGAAAATTTAAGGGGGCATATTTGTTTAACAAGAAGCCTCAGACAAACATTTGGATCAAAGGTGGCGGTGCTTGAATTACTAGAGGAGTATGAGGTATTATCAATGGTAAGACAATTGATTGACAATGGAATGAGAAACTCTTCACACTGTGGGTAGGGATGCTTTGGAGTTTATCTTTGATCTCCTCAACTTCTTCTTTGATATTTAGGGATGTAGTACTGAGCAGATGACCACCTTCTAGAGGATATACTAGGACTCTAGGAGGAAATTCAGAACAATGAATTATGGTTTTCTAAGAATTGGATGAGGAGGTTTCAAGAAATGAAGACATAGTAGGATCAATGTTTGGAGTCTTTTTCTGTTACGAAACCAGCTCAAGAAAAGATAGAAAAGATAGATCAACGCCTTAGAATTCAGCCTCTTCGAGGGGGAAACCTCCTTTACATTACATAAATGAACAATTCTTCGATGATACAAATGAAAATACCTCCTTTCTATATATAGGAGTCTAAGGGGACATAACATAATCAGAGCCGACATAACAATAATAATGTAAGGGCACAATAATAACAATAGTGGGCTTCTATGGGGCACAAGAGTAACAATATGGGCACTACATGGGTACATCAATATAATAAGGGGGTTGTACTAATAACAATAAGGGGTTACACTAGTAGTATAGGGGCCTAACATCCCCCTCTCCTTCAAAAAACGTTGTCCTCAATGCTTGAGTAGTTCTTGATGCTTCCGTATAAAATTCTTGTCCTCCCATGTGGTCTTCAGCAGGTAAGTTCTTCCACTTGATGAGATACTCTGAAATTGATCGATTTCGTAGCTGTTGGGTTCTTGTTTCAGTGACTACTCCAGGTTCAAATATGTTTTTTCCTTCCTCTTTAATTTCTGGCAATATTGTCTGCATTGGAATCTTTTGCAACTTTTGAATAAGTGGCCATACTTCTTTGTCCTTCTTCTTTTCATCCCTTGCTTCGTTTATCCAATCTGGTTGGATAATAGAAATAACACAAAACAATGCTTCCACATCCTCATGCTTGAAGAGTCTTCCCAGTTGGTAAGGTCGCCATTTGTTAAGTGCATGTAGTATTGCCAACATTTCCTTCTCATAAATAGTTTTCTTTATATGTAGCAGTAAAAATACCCAATCACCTACATGAAAATTTTTTTCACTATGATGTTGATCTACCTGTTGTTTCATTTGATTTTGCACCAAAGTGGCGTTATCCTTTAAAAGTTGGAAACTTGTTGTTGATGCTCGATGTGATCTTTCACTGCTTGAACCTTTTTCTTCTTGATATGTCCTTCTACCTTTAGAGTTTGAGGAGTGGTGATTTCTTCCAATCCTTTACAAGATATGGTCGGATTCATTTCTTGACGCTTGATGTGATCTTTCACTTCTTGAACATTTTTCTTCTTGATATGTCCTTCTAGCTTGATAGTTTGAGGAGTGGTAATTCCGACCAATGAATTAAAAGATATGGTTGGATTCATTTCTTCTTTCTTGACATGATCTTTCACTTATTTCACCTTTTTCTTCTTGATATGTCCTTCTATCTTGAGAGTTTGAGGAGTGGTCATTCTTGCTAATAGTTTACAAGATATGGTCTGATTCTTTTCTTCTTTCTCTGGGGTTGAGTCCTGGCATATATCCTCTTCTTTTGATGTTTCTTGATCCTTTTCTTCCTCCTCTTCATACTCTATGTAAAATAATTTCTTCTCGGCACACTTATGACCTTTAGTGCATTTTCTATCACAATTGTAACAAATTCCTTTTTCTCTTTTTTCTTCCAATTGTTGTGATGTAACCCTTGTAGGTTGTGGAAGGCTAGGAGAAACAACACTTCCATCTTTATAGTTGTGAGGGGTAGACTTCCTTGTTGCCATAATTTTACTTTCCAATATGTCACAAAGCCCTTTTACTCTTTCCAATTGTTGTGGTGCTACTCTAAAGAAGGTGTTTCTCTTTGTATCCTCATAATGTGCTATCATTTCCTCCATGAGAATTGACCACGTAACAAGTTGTTTACGAGAACAAAGCCCTTTATACCATAAAAATTGATCCGGTTCTAAATATGAAGATGCAATACATACCTTTTGTAACAGTGGTACACCATGTAGATCAAAATATTTCTCCATCTGAAGTATCCAATTTACCAGATCCTTGCCATCAAACTTCCTCATCTTGCTTTTTCTTGATTTTAGGACCTCGCTATTGAAACGACTATAACTCTGTAATTTCTGATACTTAAGTTCTGAAATTTCTACCTGTAGTAGCCCTCTGTGTCCTCTTTCCAATGCCACCAGTCTGATCCAAATTGGATTCTCCAAGAAAGAGTTATGCATAATCTCCCAAGATGACCTGATTATAGACCTTTCCAGAAGAGCGAACTTGTATGAAGTGCCACGTGTCTATTTTTCGACCTTTGGTTCTAAATAATATACACAAGAAACTACAGTCTGTCCTCTTTCTGTACCTTCTTATGAAATTTCAATCCGATCCCCAGAGAGAAAGTTATGACGATTTTCCCCAAGTCACCTGTTTTGAATGTAATTCAGGAGTCTGCAAAAAGACCAACTTTCTTAGATCATATCTCCGCAAATATCACGCGAAAAGCTCTGAAATTTGGACCCAAGGTTCAGCGCGATTTCTTCTCAAATGGGTTTTTTTTTGCGACTTCTGAAACGTCACAGAAAAAAAGTTATAGCGAAAAAACCACGATGACCTGTTTGGAGTAGCGAAACCCTAGAATCCAAAGTTCTAATACCAAATGTTATGAAACCAGCTCAAGAAAAGATAGAAAAGATAGATCAACGCCTTAGAATTCAGCCTCTTCGAGGGGGAAACCTCCTTTACATTACATAAATAAACAATTCTTTGATGATACAAATGAAAATACCTCCTTTCTATATATAGGAGTCTAAGGGGACATAACATAATGAGAGCCGACATAACAATAATAATGTAAGGGCACAATAATAACAATAGTGGGCTTCTATGGGGCACAAGAGTAACAATATGGGCACTACATGGGTACATCAATATAATAAGGGGGTTGTACTAATAACAATAAGGGGTTACACTAGTAGTATAGGGGCCTAACATTTTCTTTCCAAATCTTTCTGGATATTATTATTTCTAGGTCAAATATGGACAATGTCTTTTGCTGAGAAGTATATGATTGGGTATGGGGCCTATTATAATCCAAGGTGATTAAACATACATATAGACAATGGAGTCACCAAGATGTTTATAATCAAATTCAGACAGTGGAGTCACCAAGGTGATATATCTTCTAAATACACTTCCCTTGCTCACTGAACAAAGGGATTGTCAATATTTGTCATACCTAGAGAAAAGTATTTCAATTTCATTACTAGGAAATGACACCAAAAATATGTTGTCTCATTTTCTAGCACCTGTAGCACAAGTGCTTCGGGAGATATGAAAGCTTCCTAGAGACAACCCCTGGGTTGATTGTAGGCTAGTGCCTAGGACATATTAAAGACTGCTTGGCATATTTATATTAAAGACTTTCACCACTTCAATTTGTCACATAAAAAATGAGTTTGATTTAGAATCATTCATAAAGATACCAAATAGAAAGCAGTTTGTACACAGGAGTATTCAGAAAATAATCTTCGACTTATGTTGGAAAAATTGGACTTAGAATTTGCAGAGATCTAGTTGTTGAGACATATGTAATGGAGGAAGATAGTAGAGGATAAATTCATTGTATAGAGCTTAAGGCATAAGAATTCTATATGTCAAGACTCAGAGAGAAACAAGAGAGAGAGGAATTCTATGAACTGCTAAGATGCATGGAGCACTTTTTAAAGACTCTATTTCCACCTTGAAATAGGCATTATCCATCAATATTTTGATTTAAATGAACCTACATCTGAAGGGAAATACAACTAGCTTCTACATTGACATGCAACCTCTGAAGAATTATGAACATATATGAAAGACAAAGGGAGAAGAACATGCTGCAATCCAAATAAGTTGGAATCACCCGAAACTTTGTATTAATCTCATGAACAAAACCAAGATACATCAAACTTCAAGCAAGCCTTTAGGAAAACAGGAAAGGTCTCATAGGAGAGAAGTCTTTCCAAAAATTCTGAACCTTTGTTAAGTGTTTCTTCCTTCCTTTTATAAGGAGAGGGAGAGCTTGAAAATCAGTTACATAAATATCTCAGGCGTGAGCATTTAGTTGTTTGCTTGACTAGCTGTCTCGATGTGCAAGCTTTGTCGTCTCGAATTGTTACAACAGAAAGATGCCTTTCTTTAAAATAGAATAACAAAAACAATCAAAATCAACAAAACATAATTAATCATGTGAATTGAAATGATGGTCTTGTAAAAATATCTCCACACCACTTCCTTTATCAGCCTCTGGTCCAACCATGTTTATCCCACATTACGCCTTATACTCTCTCAACCAGTTCCCTGTCACTTTCAGTCTTAACAGATTTAATTCTTCACTTATAGGAATTAGGAGTGGTCACCCATGATGGCCATAACATATTCTAAGCACAAATGCCAACTCATTCGTACCCTTCCTACCTTTATCAATATATCGAAACCGAATAAGCCCTATGAAATGATCATTAAGTTGTATCAAAGCTCAAAGATTAGAGGTTTTAAACTGAACAACCTTAACAAAACTACAAATGTCGAT
Source organism: Pinus tabuliformis (assembly GCA_031772625.1). NCBI lineage: Eukaryota > Viridiplantae > Streptophyta > Pinopsida > Pinales > Pinaceae > Pinus > Pinus tabuliformis. The sequence goes on along the minus strand of CM062806.1, from coordinate 309,793,376 downwards.
CTTTGATTTCCCCACCTGCCTTAGCCTCGAGGATTAGGTGGAAACTATATGATAGAGGCTTGGGGACTCAAGGTCCAAGCCTTTAGAAGCTTAAAACCCTTTAGCGGAGATGCGGGGCCAATTCTTTGAATCATTACATTACTGATGGTCCCCATGTGTAACACATAGGACCAAACACTTATACACCTAGGACCCCTTTGGAATATTGAAGTTTGGATATTGGGGATTTCACAACCTTTTCTTTGGCTGCAAACTCCCAAAACTTGTGATTACGACGCATGACATGGCCTAATCCACGTGTAGAGCAAATGAGGGATGGCTAGCACGAACGATTTGACACAAAAAACTTTAACAATCTTTCTCTGCTCACTAAAAACCTTTATCAATTCCTCCTCCTAACCATTGGTTTTGATGCATAAGGCACATATATCGATGTGATCTGCCTTATGCCACCTTTACCCATTGCCTTAGGCCCACGGTATCAAGATATCACAATCGGTGATTTCTTAACATTACCTTTGGTTGCACCTTCCAGAATTTGCAATCATCGAACGCCGATCACATTTTGCTAGTTATCTTTGGTTCTTCAGCTCTTCCAGTGACCATAGGTCAACCTCCATATTAGAGCCCCACCAATGAGAGGTTTTCAATTGATGATTCCACTTTAATGCACAACATGTTGCAACCTCCGATTGATGATATCTGATGTGTGATGTCATCACTACCACATGTCACCTTATGAGTGGTGACATGTGTCACCCTGTTTTCGTCTCATATGACCCCTAAAAATGTTGAATCTTCTTACCACTTGTCCATCGTACTGCCATGTCATGATGATGTCAACAACCACGTGGCCCTTATTTGATCTAACCATGTGTTAGCAAGTGTCATGTATCAAAACCAATCATGTGTATCCATGTTTCTTTTATCTAATCCAATGATGTTAAACAATGTGGCCTCTTGGAGGATAGAGAAAAGGGCCTCCCTTAGCTTGGTTTTACAACGAATTTCTTTGTTAACCTGTATTGGTGCTTTCCCGATGGTTTAACTCTATTTGCACTTTCCTGACATTTTCAACGATGTCGGCGCTTTCCATATCGCAACTTTCTTCGATTCGTAGCATTTGCATGTCACAACATTCTTTGATATGTGATCATCGATTTAATACGTGTCATATGCCCTGATCGCTGATATGACCATTTAACTTTGATCACCAATCTCTGATATCGTTGATACACTCCGATGTGCCATATGGCTTGGACCTTCAATGTCCGATTTCCGATGTCAGCAATCAGAGATCACTGATTTGCTTTGACCTCCACTATCGTTGCTTTAAAAAACTTTGATAAGTGGGATACGAGGTTTATACTTGCATTTTTTTTTCTAGCTTTTGAAAGGAGAACTTTGATTTGCTCTAACTTTTGATTATGGGGTCCACATTAGAGGACTTTTGAGGTCTAAGGAAGGAGAACACTCCACAAGCCATATACTTGTACATACAATAATTCTTGACATCTCTCCATTGGACTCTCTAGCCCTTATATAGGCCTCATACATACAATACCATGGGTCATTACTATGGTTCTCTCAATAATATCTAATACAATGGGCTTATTACATTATTGCTAACTACTTCTGGTCCCTTACATAATGCGGGTTAACCACTTTATTTATTAACTATGGAACATACCATTATTACATTATTCCCTTGGGTACCTCCCTTTATACCCCATACTATTCCCCCTAGGTATACTACATTCCACCCCCCTTAAACATTTTTCGTCCTCGAAACATAAGAATAACACAAATAATAAGATCTATCCAAAATACTAGTCCACTTGTACGATGCACATGCATCTAGCCATCCAAGAGAAAGGTGAACCCTCGATCTAGTTGGTGCCTCGCTCACTTGGGATTAAAGTTGACCGTGAAAGCTCTTCTGTGTTGATGTGTTGTGGGTGGATTGTTGCCCCTCTCTATATGTCACGTGGAGGTTGTTGTCCTTGTGGCTAATTTGTTGCCTTCATGTTGGTTGTTTTCTTGTGGAGTGATGTGGGTGGTGATATGCTGAAGTTTTAACCAACACATATTTTTCTTTAATTAACCACCTAATGGAGCCTGATTAGTATCTGGTACATGTTGTGGCGCCTACTGTTGTTTCTTATCTTCCAATATTACTTCAACTATGGATTCCTCATATAATGTATCAATACCTGTAACATTTTCTACTTCAATCTCCTTGGACTCTACCTGTTTATTGACGGAAATATCCTGTAATGTAATTTTCTTCTTTTTTTTTTATACCAGAGCTTTAGGAATTCCTTCTGCACATTAATATTGATAGTACCAACAAATTCCATCCAAGGGTATCTAAAAACAACATCCATATTAGCCATATCTGAAGCATAAAAATCAAAATGCAATACATATTTGTCCATAAAAATCTTCAAATCTTTATAAACATGAACATCCTCGTTATCAACCTGTGTGTTTCCCATGTGTTTTGCTGGAACTAGCATTTTTTTTGCCAAATTAACATTTATAAGATTTTGCTTGCAATTAGGATTTATAGACACGATGATCTTCTCTTTGTGAATATATCAATGAACCTGTAATAAGGAGATACAAGTAGAAAATAACCCCATATATTTCTCATTATCTTGCTTTCTAGCATGAGACCATTTTTCTAAAAGGAATTTTTCAAATTCTTCATCTGAAAGTTTATACAACTTCTTGTTGTCAAGTGATCTCCACCATATGGCAACCTCATATTGCAAACCAGGTCATACGAAACCTTTCCAATTTTTCCCATATGTGAACTTTTCATTGCTTATGAATTCTTCAATAGTAGGGCTATCATCTTTTCTTGTAAAAAACATCTTGCTAGAAGCCACGAAGAGGATTTTGAAAAAATCACTTACTTGGTAAAAATTTAAAATCGCCACAGTTCGGTCAATATTGCTCAGAATCCTTATTATGACTTATTTTCAGAAATGGAATGACCATTCTGCATCTTCCCATGTGATAGAAATCCCGATCTAGGCACTCTCAAATTTCAAATTTGCACTGCCACTGTCCCACCGTCACAAAAAATTATGAAAAAAATGTTGATTTTAAATCAACGATTTCTTAAAAATTTTCTACAACATAGCTGATTTTTAAATCCACAATATCTCCCTCATCCGAACTCTGATGCGATCAATTTTTTTTCAAATTGGGTATTTTTCACAAATAATCCACATCTTCCATTTTGATTTTGCAAATTCTGCACCAGAAGTTTAGATCTGACTTGCAACTCGTCGCCCTAAAAATTTCTTGCAGCAAAAAAGAAAAAGAAAAAAAACTCTCTATTTGCCCAAGAAAGTGCTCTGATACCACTTATAATAGATATGACCTGCTAATATATAAAAATACAAATATACCAAGAAAAACAAAAGAGAAATAGATAAACTTCAGATCTTTATTGATATCAAAACCCTTGAGGTACGGCAACACCATAGAATCACTCCTTAAGGAAGGATAACACTCCACAAGCCATATGCTTGTCCATACAATAATTCTTGACATCTCTCTATGGGGAGTCTCTAGCCTCTATATAGGCCTCATACATACAATACCATGGGTCTTTACCATGGTTCTCTCAATACCATATATCTAATACAATGGGCTTATTACATTATTGTTAACTACTTGTGGTCTCTTACATGATGCGGGTTAACCACTTTATTTATTAACTATGGCCCATCCCGTTATTACATTATTCCCTTGGGTACTTCCTTCTGTACCCCATAGTATCCCCCCTAGGTATACTACACATATGCCCTGATCGTTGATATGACCATTCAGCTCTAATCACCAATCTCTGATATCGCTGATATGCTTCAATGTACCATATGCCTTGGACCTTTGATCTATGATTTCTAATGTCGGTTATCAGAGATCGTTGATTTTCTTTAACTTCCACTATCGTTGCTTTAAAAAACTCTTATATCTGGGATACGAGGTTTATACTTAGGAATTTTCCTTTGTTTTCTAGCTTTTGACAACAAAACTTTGATTTGCTCTAACTTTTCATTCTGAGGTCCACATTAGAGGAATTTTGAGGTCTAAAATGGGCCTCCTAAGAAAAATGTACAACCAAAATAAACTTTATAAGAACCAATAAGATTAAAAATGATGATGTCAACCATGGGAGATGATTCACCATTTTTGGAGTAAAAAAGTAAAAAGGTTAAAAAATAATAAAACTAGTTTCTCAACTTATCTCTCTAAGGTTTTACTCAAATTTTGAGCGGGAGTACTTGTTGGATGCAAAATTTAATCCTTCATCCAAGGAGTACCTAATCAGGTGCTCAGTATTTAGCTCAAAAAACAGAGTTCTTAGAATGGCTTGAAACCTAAGTGACTGCGTCTGTCTCGAAAATACGATCCTAATGCAACTTATTTTGTCAAAAACTGAGTTCATATGAGAAAGTTATTTTGTTTTCATCGCTTTGCTAAACAGGGGAGATTTGCAAAAAAAATGGCCAATCACTGCATAGTGAACAGTCCGTACTGCCGATGTGGCAGGTGACTAGGCATGGTCAACATTGGTCAATGGCGAATTAGGGATGGATAAGTGGCATTATCTAGTTAGGCTATATAGTTTATTTGTTGGCGCATTCTTATTGGTGGATTTTTGGACCAATGGAAGAATGCCACATGGCAAGCCTAGATTCTACCACGTGGCACCTCCCAAAGGTCAAGTTGGAGGTCTAACATTGGAGAAAAATATATTGGCGGTAGTCAGGGTCGAACCCATGACCTACCGCATGCAAACCTCACACCTTAACCATCTCCTCTACACCATGTCCCTTAACCAATGTATTCGCGGTGAATATTTAAGTTGTAATGGTTTGGAGGCTGGAAGTTAGGGGAGGGCCAGTCCACAGGCCAACCATCCCCCCATGTGAACACAATTACAAATTGAAAACAGTTAAGGTTGCAGTAACCTGACGGTTTGACAAACCACAACACTCTACGACTTCGCATGTGAACACAACACCACAACCACCAACAGTTAGTCGTCTGATGGTTTCACTCCAACAGTCACTGCAATGGTTAACATGTGAACACAACACCACAAACTCTAATGCTTAACTGAAGGTTCCAACGGACCATAACCACCATGGTTAATTCGACATTGATATCACATGTGACCAGGCCTATTAAACTGCCAGAGGTTATGGTTTTGCTCAGCACTAATCCCGTTTTTAAATTAATTAAGTGTAGTTTAAATATTAATTAACTGCAGTTTAAACTGGCAGTAAATTTGGTGGTGCCCCCAAATTCAAGTCTGCCTCCAGATTGAGCAGGGCTAACTAGAGATGTTCTAGAATTAGAGGAGAAAGTGTAGGAAAACACTGATTGAGCCATTGAGAAGTCAATTTTCGACCAAATTGAGCTCAAAAAGAGGAGTTCTTAACTAATTTGGACATTCTAAACACATTGGTGTAGGTATCAGGAGCCATAGAGCTTTATAAAAACAACATTTTTCCACATTGAACTAATACAGAGGCCCAAGCCATGGACGCTGGACCAAGGAGATGTAGCCTAGGAGGGGTGAAATCCTTCATCAAAACATTGTGTTAATGTGTCTCTTTGATGGTTTGCTATACTTTGAATGTCCATTGGTTAGTATTTGTTTTTGAAGCTATTTTTCTCATGAATGTCACTTTAAAGTTAAGGAAATTTAACTAATTGTATCCAAAAACAACTAAGGAAACCTCAGCACAATAAGTGATTATCAAGCACATATTTATAAATGTGTAATTGTTATTAGCACAAAAAAACTAATTATACAAAAACAAATCAAGTTGGTATTGGAGCAAAGGTTGAATTGCTTGATTGCTTGAGTTTGTGCAATTAGGGTTTTAATGGTTACAAAATTGTGATGCTTACAAGGTTAAAGTTGCAGAAAGGAGAAGGGAAGCTATTGGTTGCAAATCTTGAGGTAATGCCCAGAGGAAGGAGAGCCACAAGGTCACAATATCCACCACCCAAAGTTCCAATTCCAACTCCACTTGAAACTCCTCAAGTTTTGTCTTCAACTGAGATTGAAGAGGTACAAGCAGTACTAATTTATGAGCTTGAATCCACAGCCATTATGTTTGAAGAAAGATACCCTGAAGGCCCCTCTTCAGAAGAAGTAGAATTCAAGAAATTTTTCTTCACTTTAACTGAGATGGTTAATGTCCTCTATGAAGAGAGGAACACTAAAATGGTTGGAGAGATTTCTAAACCTCCACATGGAGAAGGAAGCTCAAAGGACAAAAAAGACGAGAAGAAGGATTCCAAAGGGAATGGTGGAAATCCACCTCCATCTCCACCATCCTCATCATCTCCATAATCTCACACAACATCATCTTCCACTACCACCACTAAAACTACCCATACTCATTCAAAAACCCCAAAAGGAAAGACTTCATTACTGAAATTGAACATAAAATTTGAACTTCCCATGTGTAATGGAGAGGTGAATGCATAAAAGTTGGACAATTAGATTCGAACTTTGGAGGTATACTGAAGAATTCAGAACCTTCAAGAAGACGGCATAAAGATCCAGTTGGCTTCACTGAGGCTAGAAGGAGTTGCATTAGTTTAGTGGGAAGCAAAGACTCAAGAGGAAATGAGAATCCATGGTAAGATATCCATTACTTGGGTTGAATTTGTTTCTGCAATTAAAAGACATTTTTATCCTTTAGCCTATATGCAAAAATCCATTATGAGTTGGCAAAATTTTATGCTGCTTAAAGGCCAAACAGTCCAATATTATACATAGGAGTTTAGAAAAAAGGCTTCGTTATTAGGAGTGAATTTGAATTCTCAAGATACACTGCTGAAATATATTGGGGGTTTACATTCTTATCTGAAACATACTATTCTTATGTTGAATCCAAATAACTTAGATGAGGCATGTGTGCAAGTGACACACCTTGAATCTAGAGGAAAGAACATTCAGGAAGAGGGTAATGAGAGGAAGCCATTTAATGGTAAGGAGAAAGAGAAGGGTGGAAAATGGAAGGGAAAGAAGAATGCAAGTGTGAAGAAAGAAGGGAAGAAAATCACATGCAAACATTGTTCTAAAGATGGGTATTATGAAGCCCACAGTTGGAAACTACATCCCGAATTAGGGCCTAAGAAATAAAAAATAAGGGAATACAAAAGATGACCGCTACCACACAACATGACCTTGGTTCAGATTCTGGTAATGAGACCAAGATTTTAGCTGTGGTTACAAAAGGCAAAGAAACTGTTGCAAGCAGTAGTTTATCACATAGTTAAAACACCACTCCAAATGAAGAGTCAAGAATAGAGTTGTTTCATGTAAGATTGATTTCAAATCATACAAAAATTGATGCATTATTTGATAGTGGGTCACAATCAAAATTGATTTCAGAAGACTTGGTAAAAAAAATAAACCTTGAAACTGTACCTCATCATAAGCCATATCCATTGGTTGGATAGTAAACAAAGCAAACTTATAGGTTACAAGGAAGTGTTTATTCAAGTTCGCCATTACTGAAAAGTTCATTGATGAAGTTGGGTTAGATGTAGTTCCACTTGACATCTCAGTAATCATTTTGGGTAGTCCTTATTTGTATGATATAAAATCAGTATTTTATTGCCATGACAACAATTACATGTTGCTCAAAAATGGGTTGGATTACATAGTTAGAGCCCATCGCAAAAAGCTGAACATTTCTTTGGTTAATGCAGGGTAGATGAAGAGACTAGTAAATCCAAGTAAAAATTTTGTGCTTCTCATGATCAAGAAAAATAATGATATATATTATGAATCTTTTGAAGGTTGTGATGATATATTGAAATCTAATTTGTTTGATGTGGTAAGCAAGCATGGCGAGATGTTTCAAGAACCAAAGGGGTTACCTCCCTAGAGGGGAGTTTAGCATGAGATTCAGTTTCAACAGGATGTTCCACTTCCAAACATTGGCATGTATCACATGTCTATTATGGAGGGCTTGGAAATTAAAAATAAAATTCAAGAATTGCTTAGCAAAGGTATCGTACGCCCATCTAATTCGCCATGTGGTTCACCCATTGTCTTGGTGCCAAAGAAGGATGGAACTTGGCGCATGTGTGTGGATTTCCATGCACTTAACAAAATCACGGTAAATAATCATTATCCACTCCCAAGAATTGATGATTTACTTGATTATTTGAGGTATGCAAAGTATTTCACTAAGTTATATTTACGAAGTGGTTATCATCAAGTTAGGATAGTTGAAGAAGACATTTGGAAAACTGCAACTAAAACTAAACAAGAATTGTTTGAGTTGTTTGTTATGCCTTTCGGTATTACAAATGCTCCATCTACTTTCATGAGGTAATGATGATGTGTTGAGACTATTTCTAGATGATTTTGTCGTTGTCTACTTAGATGATATCCTCATATTTAGCAAGTCAAGAGATGAACATGTCATGCATGTAAACAAAGTACTTGATGTCTTGAGAAAAGAACAATTGTTTTTAAAGATGTCGAAGTGTGAATTTGGCAAGACTTCTTTAGTGTATTTGGGACACATTGTTGGAGGAGGTGAGCTAAAGATAGATCCTTCTAAGGTTGAGGTCATTTTGAATTGGCCCAAGCCCAATACAGTTACAGAGGTAAGAAGATTTTTAGGGGTAGCACAATATTGGAGAAAGTTTATTGCTAATTTTTGTTCCATTGCAGCTCCATTACATGCATTGATAAGTGTCAAGAAAGTGTTCCATTGGGGAGATGTATAGCAGAAAGAATTTGATGCTTTGAAGCAAAAGATAAGTTCAACACCGGTATTAGCACTTCCAGATCTTAAACAACCATTCAAGATTCAAATGGATGCAAGCAATTATGCCATGGGAGTAGTTCTATTGTAGCATGGTAAGCCCATTTCATTTCATTCTGAAATTTTTAATGGAGCTGTAACTAACTATCCCACATATGAAAAAGAACTTTATGCATTGGTACAAAGTGTTAAGAAATGGAAGCACTATTTGATGGCGAAGGAGACCATCATCCATACTGACCATCAACCATTGTAGTACTTACAGTCACAGTGAAAGTTGCAGCAATCATGAAATTTCAGATGGATGAGTTTTCCACAACAATTTCATTTGGTTATCAGGTATAAAAAGGGAATCTACAATAAGGTAGCTGATATGATTTCAAGGCCTATTGTAAATTCATCTGTTATACTCAAGCATAATTATGTTTTTCATGAAAGTTACATAGAACAATATGCAAATGATAGTGAATTCCAAGAAGTATATGCAAGCTTGAGCCAAGGAAATCAAATTGAAGAGTTGGATTATCATGTACATAACTGTTTGTTGTATCACTTTGGCAAGTTGTGTATTCCACAAGGAGAACGAAACAATATCATAAGAGAGGTGCACACTTCATTGATTGCTGGATACTTTGGTGTAGGCAAGACAATAGCGAATCTTCAAAGGTATTGTTATTGGCCACACATGTTGGATAATTTTTCTCGTTTCATAAGAGGATGTTCTTTATGTGCTACTAGTAAGCCTAGCAATATGAAGTTTGGTTTATACACTCCACTTCTGGTACCTTCACATCCATGGGAGAGTATGTCAATGGATTTTGTAGGAGGTCTTCCATTGTCAAGGGAAGGTCATGATTACTTGTATGCAGTTGTAGATATGCTCAACAAAATGTGCATACTAACACCATGAAAAAAGAAAATTACAACTGAACAAACAACTCATATTTTCTTCCAAAACATTTGGGTTCATTTTGATCTTCCTACTTCGATTATAAGTGATCGAGATCTCGATTTGTTTGGAATTTTTGGTTAAATGTTTGGAACATGATGGAAACAAAGTTGAAGAAGAGTACAACCTTTCATCTACAAACATATGGAAGAACTGAGGTGGTCAATAGAACAATTATTCATCTTCTTAGAGGATATTGCAGCAAACATCCCATGTTGTGGGATGAATAGTTGCATTACATATAACACGCATATAACATGAAAAAGCATTTTTCCACGAACACATCGCCATTTGAGGCATGTTATCAGTACTTTCCAAGATCGTCGTTGGACTTCATCTTTGAGAAATATGTTGCCATCGATGGTCACAGTGACATTGATAAGGCAAGGAAGTTCATAGAGCAAATTAAGTTGATACATCATACAATGCAAGAATAACTTGAGAAAATTAAAAGCAACTACAAGGAAAGGCATGACAAACACCAGTTTGATCACAAATTTTAGGTTGGCGATGAAGTTTGGTTATATATTCGAAAGGAGAGACTTCAAGGGGAAGGTAAAAATCTTATGCCAATCCATTATGGTCCTTTCAAAATTCTGGAAAGGATTGGTAACAATCATTTAAGCTCAATTTGCCTCTTTATATGCAAATATACTCTATTGTTGATGTTCAGAATTTGATATTGTTTGGGCCTCCTTTGATTGATGATCAAGGAGAGAATGTTTAGCTCCCATCAATAGATGATTTCTTGCTAGAATATCTAGATGAGCTTCAGTAAGATTTCATACTTAAAAAAAGAACCAGGACATCAAAAAGAGGGGATGTCGAATACCTTAGAGTGGGACTCGAGGGGAAAAATCCTTCTCAAGCCAAATGGTTGCATACTGATAAGGTGAGGGAGTTGTACCCTCACCTGCTTTACAATTGATAGTATCTTTTGGGGTCCAAAAGGCTTCTAGTGGGGAGGAATGATCAGGTTCTCAGTATTTAGCTCAAAAATAAAAGTTATTAGAATGACTCGAAACCTAAACAAGTGCGTCCGTCTCAGAAAAACGATTCTAACGCAACTCGTTTCATCGAAAACCGAGTTCATATGAGAAAGTTATTGTGTTTTGATCGCTTTGCTAAACAAGGGAAATTTGCAAAAAAAATGCTTAGTCACTGCAGAGTCAGCAGTGCGTATTGTTGACATGGCAGGTGACTAGGCATGGTCAAAATTAGTCAATGACGAATTAGGGATGGACAAGTTGCATTATCTCGTTAGATTGTACAGTTGATTTGTTTGCGCGTACTTATTAGCAAATTTTTGGACCAATAGAAGAATGCCACGTGGAAAGCCTGGAGGCCGCCACATGGCACCTCCCAAAGGCCAGGTTGGAGGTCTAAAAGTGGAGCAAAATATATTGGTGGTAGTCAGGGTCGAACCCACGACCTACCAAATGCAAACCTCATGCCTTAACCGTCTCCTCTACATCATGTCCCTTAACCAATGTATTCGTAGTGAATATTTAAGCTGTAATGGTTTGGATGCTGGCGGTTAGGGGAGGGCTAGCCATCCCCCCATGTGAACACAGTTACAAACCACAAACAATTATGGTTGTAGTAACCCGATGGTTCAGCAAACCACAACACTCTGTGACTTCGCATGTGAACACAACATCTTAACCAACAACAATTAGTCATCCAACGGTTCCGCTCCAACAGCCACTGTGACGGTTAGCAAGTGAACACAACACCACAAACTCTAATGGTTACCCGACGGTTCCGACGGACCATAACCACCATGGTTAATGCGACATTGATATCGCATGTGACCAAGCCTATTAAACCATTGGAGGTTACGCTTTTGATTAGCGTTAATCCTATTTTTAAATTAATTAAGCACAATTTAAATATTAATTAACAGCAGTTTAAAATCACGGTAAATTTGGCAGTGCCCCCAAATTTGGGCCTGCCTCCAAATTTAGCGGGGTTAACTGGAGATGTTTTAGAATTAGAGGAGAAAATGTAGGAAAAAACTGACTGATCCATAGAGAAGTCAATTTTCAACCAAATTGAGTTCAGAAAGAAGTGTTCTTAGCTACTATGGACATTCTTAACAAATTGGTGTAGGTATCATGAACCATAGAGCTTTGTAAAAACAACATTTTTTCCACATTGATCTAATACAGAGGCCGAAGCCATGGATGCTAGGCCAAGGAGATGTAGCCCAAGAGGGGTGAACTCCTTCATCAAAACACTATGTTAATGTGTCTCGTTGATGGTTTTTTGTACTTTGAATGTTTGTTTGTTCAATATTTGTTTTTGAAGATATTTTGCTCATGAATGTCACTTTAAAGTTAAGGAAATTTCACTGATTGTATGCACAAACAATTAAGGAAACCACAACACAAGAAGCAATAAGAAAGCACATATCTATAAATATGTAATTGTTATTAGCACAAAAAAACTAATTATACAAAAACAGATCAACACCCATGTTGCATATTTTCAATGGACCTTGCTACACGAAAAATGAGAAATACATGAAAAAAACGTGATTGCAATCACGTTTTCCATGTATTTCTCATTTTATTATTATAGCAAGGTCCATCGAAAGTATGCAACATGGGTACTCCTTAGATGAAGAATCAAATTTTTCATCCAACAAGTATTTCCGTTGGAAATTTGAGTGAACTGATAGGGAGATAAGTTGCAAATACGAGTTGAAAAAATAGTTTTTCCTCTTTTTCCCTCTAAATTTTGATGATGTAATGTAATCTTATTTTATTATTTCCACTATTATTTTATAATTTCCTTAAAAAGACCATTTTAGACCTCAAAACTCCCCTAATGTAAGGGGAGTTCCATATACCGTTAGAAAGCTACTTCTGAGCACTTTCCCATGGAGAGGGTCCAATCTAATTTTGAGTGCTTCAATGGTTTGGAAGATGGCTACAACTTTTCCTTCTCTTTTGCACCCTTTTGACAACTGAAAAACAAATAATGCAGAGGGTGACAACAAGGTGGATGCAATATTGTTTAGTAATGGGGTGGTGGATATGGAGAAGAAAATGCAAGCCATGTGATTCCATCTCCTCAATGGTCTAGCTTCTGGGTACCCATAACCTACAAATGGGAAGTTGTGTTCTGCATTGAATCCTTGCCAAAAAAAAAAAAAAACACTCTTTGTAAACTTTGTAATAAGCATTTAATTATTTTTGGAAAAATTTAGAAAATGTCCAAAATTTATTTGTAAGTTGAAATCAACCATTGTGATGGTTGGCCTTACATGAAATCCCATTAAAAATGAAGGTTGTGGTGAAAAAAGACATCAATGGGTGAGATACAAAGAGAACTAAGGAAGCTTGTAGAGTAGTAGAAGAGATAAGAGTTAGAAGAGTGAAACTTTCTTGAAAATAAGAGGACAAAGAAGTCAAGGAACGAAGCTACTTTGCATCATAGCTATTTATATTTTTTTTTGTGCTAGTGAGTAACCATGTATGATATTTCTAAGCATGCATAACGCTCTCTCTTTGAAATGGATTTTCAAAGCATAACAAATCCTTACTAAACTTACTTTCCCATTTAAATTTCCAATGTAAAATACTTGTCTCGTGCTCTAATTTCATTGAATGTGATTGAGTATCTATTTCGTGGTTTGAAGTCTATCCAAACTATTGAATGTAAATGCATCCATCGTGCTTCTGCTATTAATTCAAGAGTAATTCAATCAATAAAGGTTGGTTTGATTGAACGTGAATGGCTACAACCATGCCTTATCTACGACAATTCCAATTCCTTGATTCGGGTAAGCTCATTGCATTGTAGGCTCTAATTGCTTGATACGAGCTTAATCGTCATTAACTCCATAATGATCCCTTTATTTAGTTTGATGTATCTACTTACTTGAGCATTTGATTAGTTCACTCAACCATACATATGTATTCTCAAGAATTGCTTGGAAAATTTACTTGTATAATTAATTATTTGAACTGTATATGAAAAAACTTTAAAAAAGACACAAATTTCTAATAATTGTTTTGTTCCCTGTACAAAACTTATGGCATCAATTTCATTGGATTGCCACCTTGTTTCACCTACATAACCATCGTCCCATGCAATAACATGTGTTATAGGCACCTCTTAGTTCAATTCAAGCTCAAAATGGAAGGTATAATAGTAACGTGTAAATAGACTTTTAAGTGTTGAGAGGACCCATTTCAGTAATAGAGTTTATAATCAAATAATTGATCTGGGGTGCTAGGTATAATAGTTAGCTAAATGCCATTGTAAGATATCGAGATCCAAATATAATTTAATTTTTTTTACTGGTTTTTAAATTTTTTAATATATAAATGTATTGAATAGAGTTATTGTTTGAGTGTAAAGACCGTCGAGACCGCCGAGACTGCCGAGACCACCATCCTCGAGACTGCTACCGCAAAGACGGCTAATGAGACCAGAGCCGAGACCAGGACCAGCTCACTCGCACTGAGATAGATGGAAATCGCATGAACGAAAGGTAACCAAATATGAGACCTTCCCTCGGACCATTGCTGGGACAGCTGGAATAGGTATATACAGAAGGTGTCCTCAACGAAGCTGGCATTTGAACCTCCCTAAATGTGGCTGAAACCCAAAGCAATTGCTTTCGATCCGTGTGGGGTTTTTGGGCTACGTGTCTTATCTTTCTCACACCGGGGAATCATCATCTGAGGATGGGTGTGTGTATAAACTCCCTCACTTGAGAGCAGTACCAGTTTGTCACCATTCTCCTCCTCAGGCCTCTAAAGGAGGTCCATTTTCCACTTGCTCAGTTTACTCTTGCTCCAGACCACTATGTCACAACTATCTTTCCAGTTTATCCCCTCATGTTTTCAACTTCTACTCTTTTTCCATAGTGGATCCAGGGAAAGCAATCTCGTTTTGTTTTTTTAATTTCCCCTCTACTAGCATTTTACTAGATAATCTTGGATCGTGGCAACTGCCGTCGTATAAGCTCATTTTTTTTCACTTTTTTTTTTTTTTTTGTTCTTCACTGGTCTAACGTCCTAGTGGTCGCGAAAAGTACTCACCCTGCTCAGCTTCGGTGGTCTAAATGGCAGTTTATTAGACTCTTCAACGGTTTTTGTGTGGAATCAAGGTATGCAGTCTCTCTTATTTGGTTTTCAGTCACAATAAGATACTGAGATACCTAAAAAGTTTTGTTTTTTCTTTAAAAATCTCGGGGCTGCATGTCTCTGTGTCTTACGAATAAGTTTTTATCCCGCCTTAAAACTTTTTTATATGAGCTTATAAATTGCAAGTATCTCTGTTTTTTCATATCAAATGTTTGTTTTGTCTCCCAACCTTGTTTATATTTTGGGTGTATAATTGGGATATGGTGGTGCAAATGTAAAGGTTGCTATTGTTGTTGTTTAGCTTTTTAATTAGCTACATATGGAGGATTATTTGCAATTTTACCTCTCAGAGTTGTTCCCTTTGGCCTAAAACTGTCTTTCTCAAAAGTTATAGGAAGCCTTAAATGTTCTAAAATTCTTCTGTAGTACCTTTCCTAGTCTAGCTCTCCTTCTGTTTTTCTGGGCTGAATAATTAGACCAGGCTCTCTGGGATCTTGGCCACCCTCTCTGGTTTTTCTGATGACGGAAAACCACTTCGGTAACCTTTCTCTATTTTCTTGGCATGTGGAGGGGCGCGGGTTGCCTGCATAAAGACAACTGGTTGGATGAAAGTTACGAAATGTGTCTTCACCACTGCCATTTTCTTCCATTTACATCAGCGCCTTACCTTTCTGACTCTGCATATTAATTCCGTATGGATTTTTTTAGACAAAAAGTACCTTTATAGTTGGTCTCTTATCTTTTTTGGCCGATATCACACGATGTCTCCCTAGATTCTGTCAGCTTTCAGCTATTGGGAATTATTTCGCATCACCTGAGCATTCCTCTCATTTTCCGGAATGTGTCCTGTCACCCATCTTCCCCTACAACCAGTGTATCAATGCACTTGATCCTACACAATTGGACCTCTACATTATCTGTCAGGGTTGTTGTGGCACTGACTTTCTTTTCTTGGCCTTGATAGAGGTATCGTCTGACGTGTCTGTCTCTCCGTCAACCCATCCAGCACGTGAGTATCAAGGTGGAGAATATGAATTACCACGACGTAAATACAAGAAACATCCTATAAATACCATTCTACCACCCTCTGCTATCAACCTTGATAGTGTATTCCTTTTTGATAGAATTGTCAGCCTCTAGAAACGTGCTCTAGTAGAGCGTTGGTATTTCCCTGACATGGATGATAGTCAGATGAGGAATTGGCTTGGATCTAAATGGAAATCCTTATTAGGTTATATTCCTACCATTGTTAGACTTACGAAAAATTGGTATAGCTTTCATTTTAAGAGTGTGGAATATCTAGAGACAATTCGGACCCAACCATGGGTTCATTGTAAGAGCTTTCTAGCTCTTCATCTATGGTATATTGGATATAATCCCTTGCTCAACACCCTGTCCAATAAACTTATATGGGTAAAGCTACTTGGTCTTCCTATGGATTATGGACGAAGGAGACTCTTACAGATATTGGAAATGCTATAGGAAAATTCGTCTATGTGGACCCGAAATGTCTCAGGGCAAAGGATAAAAGAGTGGCTTGGATTCTTATTGAAAAGGAATACCTTGGAGGTTTTCCCGAACATATAGACCTTCACTGGGGAGATACCAATGTGCAACAGAGATTGGATTTTTGGGGGGTCCCTTTGCGTTGCTCGACCTGTCACAGAACTAGTCATATCAAAGAGCATTGCCCTTTTCGTCCAGGTGGTTGGCTACATGGAAGGAAGTTTAAGGAAAAATCCAATACAAAATATTCCGGTAAAAATCAGTGGGAGGCTGAAAGATTAAGGAAAGCATCGTTTTGAAAGTCAATCTCCCCAGGTAATTCAAAACTCTCTTCCTCTCAGTTATCTCCTTCTCAAATTCCCAAGAGTTTTTTTCCGATTGCTGCTCCCTCTACATCCTACTTTCCTCGGAAATCAGAATCTCCACCTGGGAGATTTTCTATTCATCCTGTCCTCCCTCCCCCTCCTAAACCTTTTCCCTGTCAGGAAGTCCCTTCCCCTTCACCTACTCCACATCCTCTCTTAAATGCTTTGTCTTCATCCCACATCACTTATATTCCTTCCCCCTCTCCTGCCCCCGCTAGAGTTTCTCACTTATCAAAAGGAAAAGAACCTTGCATTACAGTGACCCCCCCAAATTCCCCCATCTCATCACCGACAAATTCTGTGGGAAGTGATCTAGACATTCTCCTTAGGAAAAAATCTTTTGATCTACAACCTCTCACCATTCATAAACCTTTCTTGCCTTATTCCCCTCATATTAGTCCAAACTCAGCTGCAAACATCACCATCAGAAGGAAGAAAAATAGGGGAAGCTGACACTTTCGTGGCAGGAAGATTTTCCCTCTAAATTTAAGTCTGGAATATTCCCTCATAGACATTCCCATAATTGATCTCTCTTCCAATGGGCCTCTTAGAGCAAGCTAGCCTAATGACCTGTCATCATGACCCATATAATATCTATGAATATCAGGGGTCTAGGGGCAGACCCTAAATTCTTAGCCCTAAAGGATTTGTTCTTATCTACTCACTCCAATATTCTCCTCATCCAGGATACAATGCATGGAATTTCTAACACTATATCTTATTTCAGGCGAATGTTCCCCTCCTAGCACATTGTAGCCATAGAGTCAAATGGATAGTCAGGGGACTTGCTATTTTATGGGATCCTGTTTCAATATCGGCAAAAGCTTTCTGATGTTTTGCTGGTATCAAGTTACTAGCAAACTTTCATGGCATCTCTGGAACCATTCATATACTAAATGTATATGCTCCTTATAAGGACCGTTACTCTTTCTAGAACCAATTCCTTTCATCTGAAATTATGGAGATAGATTCACTGCTAATAACTAGTGATTTTAATTATACCTTGAGCAGTGATGAAGTTTGGGGAAGGGGAAAGAAGGCTAACCCATTGGCTGGACTTATAAAAGATGTTATTCTTCATCATAATTTTGTTGATGTTTGTCCTCCTAAAATTGACCTAACTTGGGACAATGGAAGATCTGGTTCCTCCTATCTAGCCAAAAGGCTAGATCACTTTTTGCTCCATGACAAGTTATTGGATCGCCTGGGCACTCTAGTTTCGAATATCGTCAATAGTTTTATCTCTGATCACAGACCAATTTCTATACAGTGGAAAAAACAAGGTATCAGAAAGGGCCTTCCTTTCAAATTCAATAAAGTCTGGTTGGAGGACACAAAGTTTAATGACCTTGTTCAAAAGTCATGGCTTTGCCGCTCTCCTCTGGATGACTCATCTCCTTTTCAGAACCTTCTAGACAATATAGCCTCCCTCAAGAGCATAGTCAAATCATGGAAAATCAGTAAGTTAAAGTCAAATAGGAAAGCTCTGAAAGATATACAAAAGGAATTGGATAGAATTGTTTGTAGAATGTCTGTAAATTGCCTACCTTTAAAGTTACGCTATCGTATAAAGGAGCTGGAATCTAAGAAACACAGCCTACTTGCCATAGAAGAAGCCTCATGGAGATTAAAAATTAGAGCCATATGGTTAAAGGAAGGAAACAGAAATACCAAATTCTTTCACAAATATGTTAACAAAAGGAGAGAAATCAATACTATATGGGAGATAAAACATGAGGATGGTAATATGTTACATTCTCAGGAAGATATTACAAATGCAATTGTGAGTTATTTCCAAAAATCATAGAAAAGGAATGAGAACTGCATGGTTGAAGACAATTTCTGGGGTATTGATCCATTTTCTACCATGTTCGATGATAAACAAAATGATTGTCTCTATCAGCCTGTCACAGAGGATGAACTTCTATCTATAATGAAATTTTAAAAAAAAAACAAAAGTCCAGGCCCAGATGGATGGACGATAGAATTCTTCATCCACTTTTTTTATCTTGTAAAAACAGATTTAATAAGTATGGTGGAAGAATCAAGAATGTCGGGCAAAATTCACTAGCTCATTTCATCAACCTACATTGCCCTCATTCCAAAAAAGAAAAAAGCCTCCTCTTTCTTGGATTTCAGACCAATTTCTCTGTACAATGAAATTTAGAAAATTATCTCCAAGATCATTGCTAGCAGAATCCAAGGTATGCTGTCTAAATTCATTACACAGGAACAACATGGCTTCCTTCAAGACATGAATATTCATGATGTGGTTGCAAACACACAAGGAAGTTTTCATTCTTTACATTATAAAAAGCTTGACGTTGCAATTTTACAAATTTATCTCAAGAAGGCCTATGACTGTCTTGACTGGGGTTTTCTAAGATGTTTACTTTCTAAAATCGGCCTTAAGTATCAGTGTTCAAATTGGATCATGGCCTGTGTCGAAAATGTTAACTTTGCTATCCTAATCAATGGATACCCATTTTCTTTCTTTTCTGTGGCTAGAGGTTTGAGACAGAGGTGCTCCCTCTCCCCGCTCCTTTTTATCCTAGCAATGGACTCACTAAGCTTACATATAAAAAGTGTTGCCATAGAGGAGCGTAGCCATCCCATGATGATCAGCAGAAGAAATTACATTTCACACAACTTATTTGTGGATGACATTATGATTTTTGGAATGCTTTGCCATCTCACCTGGAGTTGTATTTATAACATATTGAAGAATTTTCAAAAAGCTACTGGCCTTCAAATAAATGAAAGAAAATCCATTTTCTATCATGCGGAATGTGACAAGGAAATCATTGATCATTGAAGAAATTGTATAACATAGAAGCAAAGCCCATAAAGGAAGGCATGAAATATCTCAGATATTACCTCAAACCTTCCTGCTATACAAGAGCGGACTGGCAATGGATCTCTGATCGTTATTTCCAAAGGATACTAGGCTGGGAAAATAAGTGCCTGTCTATGGTAGGAAAGGCAATTTTAGCACAATCTGTGCTAGCACAACTAACTGTGCATTGGGCCCATCTGTTTTATATTCCGGAAAGTATTATTACTTTGTTGAACAAAATGACAACAAATTTCATCTGGGGTGGATGCAAAGAAAAAAGGAAATATCATCTAACAAAACTCTCAAATATTACTCTTCCAAAAGATCTAGGAGGCTGGGGAATCATGGATCTTCGGAAATTTGGGATGGCCTCGTTATGCAAATCTCTTTGGAGGAGTATTTCCGGGGATGACTTATGGAGCAGATCCATAAGGAAAACGTACATGGGCAATAAAGATTTCTCTTTCTGGTACAGGAAAGGTACCATAGGGTCCCCACATGGCTCTGCCATCTGGCAGAGCTTTCGTAAAATTGAGTCTTTTTTCTCCAAAACCTCTCTTGGAGCTTACTGAATGGAAACAATGTGTATATTGGTTTTGATCCTATATTGGGAGTAGGGAAAGATCTTATTATACCTCCACAAATCAAAAATGCCTTCCATCGCTCAGGGATCTTTACTTGGAGTCAAGTTATTACAGAATGGAAGGGTCCTTCTCCCATTTGGAAAGAAGCCCAAGAGTTGGGCCTAAAAAGTTTTTTGGCTTGCCAATGGAATAAGGCCCTGATGCTCATGAGGAATATCGATTTCTGTCGCACCGAATCAAATGATTTTCTCACCTGGAAGGGAAAAGGGGGGAAGGATAACATATGTGTAAAGGATATCTACTCATCCTTGACCAGAAGCAAATTTTCTCTATCAATTTATCATTTTCGTTATCCATTATGGAAAATAGGAAACCCTAGCAAAATTATCATTTTCTCCTGGCTAGTCTACCATAACAAAAACCTCACATGGGAAAATCTGCAAAAGAGACAATGGACAGGACCGGGTTTATGCCTGATAAACACACAAATTACAGAAAAACACATATAAAAACCAGAGGCAAAATATTGACGGAAAAAGGCTGAAGCCTCATGTATTCTCTCACTCTCATTCTTACATTAAAATAAAATAGTGTTACAAATAAATAGATGAGAGATATTGGTCTCAAGATAGTGCGTGCTATCTTGGACATCTTTGGTTGAGATAATTTCTCCTTTGGTTGAGATAATTTCTCACCAGACACACCAATATAGGAGTTACCTAAACTAACTCCTATCTTAGAGGAACAACCCAAGAGTTAGGCACAAATTCCTAACTTGGAATATTTAATTAATTTATTTATTTTTGGATTTATTATTGTTTTATGAGAGAGTCTAACATTCCCCCCCTCAATGATAAATCCAAAAACGAGAACCATCTTCCAAGTTCTCATGTTGATCCTCAAAAACATTGCCTAAAAAAACCGCCAAAATTGGATGCTGGAAAAAACTCAAATCTGAAGAGAACATGAATCAGCTGCATGCTTGATTCATCTCTGAAGGACGCTTGAGAACTCCATCATGTGCCAAGCCGCAAAAGGATCCAACTGTCCTTTGCTTGAAAACAACATCCGGTGTCCACTGACACAATTTGACGATGATTGCCCACTGGCTGAAGATGTCGAAAAACAACTCAATGTTGCTTTTGCTATGATGAAAGCGGCTCACTGCTACTTTGGCTGTCGATCGCCCACTGGCGAATTTGCTGATGCTCACTGCTGATGACAAATGCCCACTGGCTGATGAAGATGCCCACTGGCTGCTTCGCTGATGTTTTCGAGACTTTCAGTCTGACAACCACTTGTCAATTTCATTGACATTTTCCCCCCTTTGTCAGCGGAAAGGAGAGACAATCTTCAAAATATATATTTGAACTCCCCCCCTTCAGGTGTAGGAGAGTTTCACTGTTGTACTCCCGCATTCAACTGCATGAGAGTACCATCATCTGTTCACTGCTGGCTGCACTATGTAAGATTGTAGTCGGTTGTAGAACTGAGACAATCGTTTGACTGTGGATGACCATTCCCAAGGATCAATCCAGTCATAATGTATCTTCAATCTGCCTGATTTTTGGTGGTTGCGACATTTTGCTGAGGAATGATTGGGCTTGCCACAATGGCAACACGGATGGAGATCAAAACACTGATCTTCCAAATGACCGGCTCTTTGACAATGAGAGCATTTCGGTTGAACATGAACTTCAGGTTGCATGCAATTTCGTTTGTCTACAACTTTCTCAGAACCTGCTGAGGTGAGTGGTTCAAGAAATCCTGCACTCACAAACTTAATTGGCTTGGAATAATCTGGGATTTGTAAGTTGGTGTCATCAGGGACATATCCTAAGCCTCGTCTATTCTTGTTATTTTGAATTTCTTCCCAGGGCTTGATGAGGGGTTTGGAAGAAATTGGAATTTGATCATGAACAACTTTGACACTTGAAGTTGTTGGGATGAATGACTTATCATCTGGATGGTTCAAAGACTTGAAAGTATCACTCTTTTCTTGCAATTCATTCCTTTGAAGTTGGGACTCAAGCTGAAGAAACTCAATGGTTTCATGCGTTTGCTGTAGATGCCGTGAAATATCAGCAAGAGTTTCTTTGCTGACATGCACCATGTCTTCATCACTGGAGATGATCAAACTGTGAAGAATGTTTAACAACTGAATATGTTGCGCCATCTGAACTTGCTCACTTGAAGTCAGGCTCTCTTGTCGTAGATGTCGTGCTTTGAACTGTTTCACTTTACTTGAATGACAGGCTCACTTGTTATGAGACTTGAATGACACGCTTGCTTGATTTTTTGATCTCAACTTGCTTGATTGGTGTTAGAGTTGAACTTGTTTTGGTTGCTGTGATGGTTGTGTCAAGGAGTTAAAATTCATGGACTCACGTGATTGTGCTTTAAAGGAAGGGTGTCGAAAATGCACCCAAAAAAGCTTACAATGGTTTTAATGACTCACATAAAACAAGGAATTCACTTGTCTTAATTTGACTAAGTGCTTGACTTCTAATCAAATCAAAACGTGGGTGTCGGTTTCAACTGAGAATGCACCCGTACAATGCAATGTAATTGGAATTTGATTCACAAGTTCTTAAATTTGTTTTCAAGAATGTTGATGTAGACTTTGCTTTGAAATGCTTTAACTTGATTAAGTGAAGTTGCTTGTTGATGTAGAATGTTGATGTTGACAATCTATGATTATGAGTTGTATTTGCACAGATGCAAGTGTCGAGTTCAATTGTCCTTCTTTGACGCTATTCTTTTACAAGTGTTGTGCTTGCTTGCATTGAACTTTATGTGTGTGGTAAATGCGATCTATGTGTCACAACTAGACACAAATCATAAGCAACAACATGAAGCCATAAAAACACTCGCCATCACAAATACACATGGTGTACCTAAGATCCCCTTATTCAATTTCGGGCGGATCTAGGACACAATCACCACAAAAAATATGATATCTTTATTAAGTATTGAGATCATCAACCTTTCATCTTTTACAACATTGCCATGAAAGCTTTCTCAAACAATGAGAATCTGACACTCGCAAGTTTTGGAAGCAAATGTGTTCAAACACTGACTCAACCTCCTACAACAATGAGCTTTCTTTTGAAAAACCAATCACTTCAAACTTACAGAGAAAGAAAAATCAATCCTTATCACTCCATTACAGGGAAATAATCCCTTATTTTATAAAAGAATCTCACTTGTCACTCCACACTTGAAAAATGCACACTTATTACTCCAAAATTACAAAATAAAATTTGCCTTATCTCTCCATTACAAATAAATGATTTTATCCACTCCTTATCTCTCCTAAAAATCACACTTTATCACCTTATTACTCTATTACATAAAAAATGCCCCTTATCTTAAAATTACAGAATTTAAAATAAAGAACACATCTTCTTACGTAGCTTTTAAATCCTTTTCATTTTAAATCACTTTATGAAATCACTTGAAAAGTGATATAAAGTTCATTTTAAAGAATCTCAATAAATGTTGGACTTTAATTTAAAATACATGCACCATTTCCTTCGTAATAAAACTATACGTACCATACCCATACGTATTTTCCAAAAGCTTGTTCATGGTAAACTTCCATTTGCGCCTTCTGAGTTCCATATTCTGCATATTTTATTCATCTTGTCGCAGAACGGATGCTTCCTCTTGCTCAACAGGATGAGCGCTTCAAAGGGGGAAATTTCTTGTTCCCAGTTGTTCACTTCGCTGCCTCGTTGGCACTAGCGTCAATCCAACCAGTTATACGACCACATTTTCAATGGATTTCTCATAATAGCCACAAGCTTGGCCCGCCTCCAAATATACAACAAGCAGATCCTTATGCACACAATTCCACGACAATGTTCGATTATTTATGCAGGGCGATAATAGATAAGAGTGTAAGCCAAGCTAAGAGAATTATGTTGATGAGCTTCAGTCATACGTATTACACAGTTAGTATGGAATGACAACTCAAGGCTGCGGGGACCCCTCTCCATTTGTCAACATCTTTACACGACTCAATCTCAGATATCAGGATGGCTGTTTCTTAAATAAAAATTGAACAGAAGGGATTGCAAGAGATCAAATAAGAGTTCAGAGATTTCCAATATTTCATACCTCAAAGGAGAGATTTCAATGACCAATTATTAATGGTGGAACGCGCATTGACAGGCTTAGAGGGAATTCCAAGAAAACCATGGAATAAGCATTAGATTTAGTCGGAAACTAATAAAAAAAAAATTATGGATCCTTTTATTTCCCTACGATCGAATTCCTATATGATGCAGAGCTTGGCAGGGGACAAGACTCGTGCAGATGCCATAATGGTCGCTGATAAAAAATTATACGCAGGCGCATCGTTAAGCACAGCCTTCAGGCCCAGGCCCTTTCAGAATGATACCTTGAGAATGTGCATTTGAGAACGGGGAGCAAGCTGCAGATTGATAAGAATAGCTGGAGGTAAGTTTTGCTGCGACAGACGATCCCCAGACTACGGTAGTGAGCAAAGGCTGCAGCCCAGTGCCAGCTTATACCAATGTTAATGCCACAACGTTCTACGAAAATCTGAATTATGTTTTCGCATCGCTTCCGCCAAATCTCTCAAAAATGGCTTCGCATTTTCAGGGACAGAGAAAGCTGGTAAAACGGACCCAGTTTATGGTCTCGCAGTGTGTCGGAGATATTTAAGCACCAGCGATTGCTCAGAATGCTTCACGGAAGCGGCGACTCAATTAAAAGCAACCTGCACCCAATCCAGTGGTGGTCGGATTCATCTTGACGGTTGTTTCCTCCGCTACGAGAATTCTAGTAGTTTCTATGGGGAATCCTTGGGTGCCGGGACCTCTTACTGTCTCTCCTCCAATGACAGCGATCCACAGGCATTTTCTCAGAGGGCCGAGGATTTATCCACGCAACTCATATTGAACGCTTCTGCATATAATAACTATGCTGTTGGCTCCATTGATGACTCTTTATAATAAACAGGCCTCTGATCCTGTGCTCCGATACCACATGATAAAAGAAATTAACTCACACAAATTACAGAAAAACACATATAAAAACCATTTGCAAAATATTGACGGAAAAAGGCTGAAGCCTCATGTATTCTCTCACTCTCATTCTTACATTAAAATAAAATAGTGTTACAAATAAATAGATGAGAGATATTGGTCTCAAGATAGTGCGTGCTATCTTGGACATCTTTGGTTGAGATAATTTCTCCTTTGGTTGAGATAATTTCTCACCAGACACACCAATATAGGAGTTACCTAAACTAACTCCTATCTTAGAGGAACAACCCAAGAGTTAGGCACAAATTCCTAACTTGGAATATTTAATTAATTTATTTATTTTTGGATTTATTATTGTTTTATGAGAGAGTCTAAGAATGCCTAATCTGAAAAGCTTATGAGGAAAATAATTATCACATGTTCCTTAAATGCATATTCATCATTCACCTATGGAGGAACCTATCATCTTATTTTGGTTTTAATTTTATGCTACATTCCTCCCTGAAAGAGTCACTTGAATGGTGAAACACTCAGAAAGCATCATGGAGATCCATTCTACAACTTGTTTTTTGGACAATTGGAAGTGGAGAAACAAGTATTTGTTTCAAAACATACAGAAATATTTTCAGTTAGTTTTTGAGAAGATCTTCTTGCTCTATATTTCAATCCCGCCAAAGATCATACAACATAAAAAAATGATCAGGAAAGATAAAATTTCCCAAATGAGTTTCCCTAGGGATTTTTTTGATGGGGCAGCACAAAACGGGATATGTGCCTGCGATATTTTCATTTCTACAAAAGAAGATTAGAATTTATCCATTTACTGGAATGGTGGAAAAGGCACAAACAACAAAGCTGAAGTAATAGCACTTTCAGGGCTCCTTCATCTTAGCACCTTCCTAAATATTCCAGCTCTTCAGATCTATGGTCATTCTAAAATCATAATTGATCATGTCACTGGCAAATTTTCCATAAAAAATCATTTATTAACAGGATGGATGAACATAATCGATTTTTTCTGGAAAAGGAAAAAGGATTATTCTATAAAACATGTGGAGAGATCACAAAATACTTGTGCAAACAGCTTGTCAAAGAAAGGGCTTCTAATTCAACCAGACAAATGGAAAATGGATATTCTCCTAGGTAACACCACATTCCAGATTGAGGATTTCTCCCTCCTTGGAACATAATCTTGTTTTTCTGTTTGTCTCTGCCCCTGCTTATTTGGTTTTTCTTTTTGTGCTAGAAAAATGGATCCCTCATAATTCCCTCAACAAAGCATATTTTTCATCTTTATAGGTGATGTTCCTTCAATAGGTATTATCTCACTCATGCCAAATTTCTAGTCATTTCTTCTGCTTTCATACATATTCCCATTGTTCTTGTCACATATCTCAGTTTATTACCCTCCTTGCACTGCTTTTAGGAGATAATGCTTTGATGAGGACTGTTTATAGACTTTCACAGTGTATGTATTAGTTTCAGTGATTTCTGCCAGACTATATGTAGTATGTGACTCATCTGATATTAATACCAAATCTTGCTTTTTTCATACTAAAAAAAAAAACTTAGCCACTATATATGGATAAATTTAGTTGGATGGGCTTCAACAACATAAGTAAAAAAATAAATGGAGCAACCTAATAATAACCCAAAGTTTGGAAGATATAGATTGTAACGTATGTTGTTGAATAGAGAATCAAACTTAATTGATTTTTTTGGTTGATGAGATAGATAAACAAATGTAACACATTATCTTTTTATTTTAACATTTAATTAAATTTTATATAATTATATGTTATTATTAATAATATAAGTATATATTTAATATTATTATTTTTAATATAAAATTGTTGTTATTTTTTTGAAAAATAATTATTTATTATTAATTAAAATATATAATTAAAAAAAATGGAACACATGCCCATGATTACCTATTATTTTTTATTTTTGAATAAATCTCATAATTTTTCTCAAACTTTACCATATTAAAATAAACCTCTTTTAATTTAAAGTATTTGTTCATCATTATTACAAACCTAATAACATTAGAAATAATATTCTTAATTAAAGATATTTTAACTTTAATACAAACTAAAAGCACACTACACTTAAAGTACAAATAACAAAAATATATATAATATGAGTAACAAAAATATTTAGAGTAAGGTAAAAATTAATCAATGTTTAAAAAACTCATATTAGGTTAATTAGGGTTTAAAAAATTATATCATTTTATATATAAAAGAAAAAGAGAAAATAAGTAAGTTTGATAATGGTTTTTTGGGGTTAATTTTGATGAGTTATTTATGAAAGTTAATACCATTCTGGACCCATTTTAATTTGGATGTACTTTGAGAGGGATTTAATGTCTCGAGGTATAATCTCTTTTTTTAGTGTAATATTTGAGAAAATCTCTGTACCTCGAGAGATTTAATCCTTCTGGGTGCTTTATAAATCCATGTTAAGATGGTTCTAAGCTGGTTATATAATACTATATAATATCTATACTTATATCTATGTGTCTGTTTCTTATTCTCTCTCTATCTCACCCCGCAAACATACAGACTCTATCCCTCCCTCTTTCTGTTCACCTCTCTCTCTTCCCCTTCTCTCTCTCTCTCTCTCTCTCTCTCTCTCTCTCCTCCCTCCGAGTGCCCTCTCTCCTTCACTGTCTCTCCATCGCTCCCTTTTCACTCCCTCTCTCTCTCTCTACTTTTCTCCCTCTATGCCTTTCTTCTTCCTTCCCTCTCTCTCCCTCTCCAAATCCATCTTTGTCTCCTTCTCTCTCTTGAGTCTTCTCTTTCCCTTTATCTCCCACTTCCCTTTGTCTCGCCCCCATCACTCTCTCTCTGTTTCTCTCTCCATCTCTGTGCCTCCCCCTCTCTCTCCCCTCCATCTCTTTGCCTCTCTCTCTCTCTTGCCCTTCTTTCCCTATATCTCTTCCCTCCTCTTCTCTCTCTTCCCTCCTCTCCTCTCTTTCTCACTCTGTCCATCTCTCCCTTGCCACTCCCTCTATCTCTAGATGTCTTTGTTTTGCGCCCGCGCCCCCCGCCCCCCCTCTCTCTCTGCCCTCTAGCTTTGTCACTATCTCCCTCTCTTTTCCCCCCCTTCTCACCCCCCCCCCCACCCTCTTCCCTTCACTTTGCTTGTTGTCATCTCTTGGATCTTTAATTAAGATGAATCTATGTTGGTTCTTACTAACACTATTTGTATTATATAAATTTCACATCTTTAAATATAAAAGTATTCTCAATTTTAATTTTATTAAAACATTAATTTAATTTCTATGGGAATATTTTTAGTAGTGAGGACAGAGAGTTTAGATATATCTCAAAAGTAATTATAACCTTTTTATTTTTAGCTTCAATTAAAAAAATATTATAAAATAAAATATTTTTATTGTGAAATAAGTATTGATTTTTTGGCATGTGATATTAATAAGCCATGGTATTGTAACAAAGTCTAGTTACAAGTTAATAATATCCATGGTAAAGTGGGGATGAATATCCATGGTTAAGAATCTTGTCATATTGCTATAAAATATTTTGATTTTGAAATAAGTTATCATTTTTTGACATGCGGTATTGATAACCCATGGTATTAGCCCATGCTATTGTGACAAAGCCTATTTACAAGTTAATAATATCCATGTGGGGATGAATATCCATGGTTAATAATATTTTTGTATTGTTATAAAATATTTTGATTGTGAAATGTTTTTTGGGCATATGGTTTTGATAAGTCATGGTGTTGGCCCATGGTATTATAACAAAACCTAATTTTTACAAGTTAATAATATCCATGGTAAAGTGGGGGTGAATGTCTATGGTTAAGAATCTTGTCATATTGTTATAAAATATTTTAGTTGTGAAATAAGTTTTGGTTTTTGGGCATGCGATATTGATAAACCATGGTATTGTCACAAACACTCCACAAATTAATAAAAAAATCATAATATAACAAATTGAATTTTATTATTTTAACCTTTTATTATTAATTGAATCAACATTTAAATGTTTTCCATTATCA
This sequence comes from Pinus tabuliformis, assembly GCA_031772625.1. Classification (NCBI taxonomy): domain Eukaryota; kingdom Viridiplantae; phylum Streptophyta; class Pinopsida; order Pinales; family Pinaceae; genus Pinus; species Pinus tabuliformis. Next base: position 309,764,159 of record CM062806.1, on the reverse strand, counting down.
CACATCACTGTTAATTTTTTTTATAATTAAACTAACATTTTAAATTTTAAATTGTTTACAAACTTACATTACACCTACACATCTGCTCTACTCTATATTGAATTATAAACCCTAGTTACATTACACCTAAACATCTGCTCTAGCATGTGAGGCCATTTGGATGCGGAAAATTCTAGTTGGATTGTTTCGTTAGAAGATGGATCCAATTGTGATCTATTGCGATAGTCAGAGTTGTATCAAACTCTCTGAGAATCCAGTATTTCATGACAGGTCCAAGCACATCGACATCTGGTATCATCATCTTCGAGACTGTGTGATGAAGATGATCATGTTGTTGCTGTATGTTTCGACCTAGGAACAAGATGCAGATATTTTGACTAAGGCATTGTCAAAATAAGTTTGAATTCCATAGAGACAAGATTGGGGTGACAGATAATCCCTTTCTTGTTGAGAGAGAGTGTTGAAAATAGCAACAAGAAATGATAAATATAGAAGTGTTAAAAATAGCACTGCTATAAATAACATTTCAGGATACATTCCAATTTTAGTTAGTCCCTAAACTAAAATTGAGAATTAAAATTCAAATTTGATCTTAGCACTGTTTGAAAAACAATTAATTAATTCATCTTGAGTTAATTAGTTGGAGAAAATCAAACATGAAGTCTATGTGAAGACATGCAATAGTTTCCCCTTTGATTGAGGAAGTTATCCCTTGATTAAGGAGATCAGGATGAGTAGTACTTTGAGTTGTAATTAGTTAGCTCAGTTAACTGAGTTAAGTCCAGTTAGATTAGTTCCAACAGTTTGTGGAACTGATTATGAGTTCAATTAGTTAATTCATGCATGCATGTAACTACTGCACTTCAGATAACTGAATATTCTCTCATAAATAACTCATGCATGTCAGTTCAGTCAGAGACCCAGTTGAGATCAGATGATGGAACAATGTACTATCAGTTGCACGAATATTCCATTGAGGATATCTCTTGCACGTAGAAGGAATTCATTCCTTGGAGATGGCGCAGTTATTTCTGAGTTCGCTGAGTTGTGTGAGAGGTTAATTCACGGGTGGCAGCCAGAGGACCTAGGAGAAACTGCACAAGGAAATAGGAGGCTTGGAGGACTAAGGGAAGGCATATGTTGTGTCTACAATCTATGAGCAGCAGTGAGGGATTGTACTTAGAACTGGATAGCTTGTGAGCTAAAGATTTGTGTAATATTGAGATATTTCCACTTGTATGATAATACAGAGAATGGGGTTTTTAGCTAAGGCTTTCCCCAGAGTATTCTTCTGTGTTCATGTGTGATTGATTTTTCATTCCTTGTTATATGTGTTCTATTTGATCTTGCTCAAATCGATTAAGCTTCCGCAAGTTTGTTTGTAGAAGTAGATCAAGTATTTTGCTTTAGTATATTGCATTATCAGGTGATCTACAGTGGGAAATTCTACACTTTAATACAAACTAAAAACACACTACACTTAAAGTACAAATAACAAAAATATATATAATATGAATAACAAAAATATTTAGAACAAGGTAAAAAATAATTAATGTTTAAAAAACTCAGATTATTTTAATTAGGGTTTAAAATATTATATTATTTAAAAAAAAAGAAAGAGAAAATAACCAAGTTTGACAGTGTTTTTTTTAGTTAATTTTGATGAGTCATTTATGAAAGTTAATACCAATTTAGATCCATCTTAACCTAGATTTATCAAGGGTCGAGAGGGATCTAATCTCTCAAAGTGCAAACCTCTTTTATGAGTGCAAAACTTCAAGAAAGGTTTGCACCTCGAGAGATTTGATCCCTCTCACAACTTAATAAATCTAGGTTAAAATGGATCTAGGCTAGTTATATAATACTATATAATATATGTATTTGTATCTATGTTTCTCTTTCTTATTTCCTCTCTCTATCTCAACCCCGAAACATACACACTCTCTCCCTCCCTCTTCTCTTCACATCTCTCGCTTCCACTTCTCTCTCTCTCTCTCTCTCTCTTCCCTTTCTCTCCTTCTCTCTCTCCTTCCTCTCACTACCCTCTCTCCTTAACTTTCTCTCCATTGCTCCCTTGTCACTCCCCCTCTCTCTCTACCTTTCTCCCTCTATGTCTTTCTTCTTCCTTCCCTCTCTCTCCCCCTCCAAATCCATCTCTCTCTCCTTCTCTCTCTTGAGCCTTCTCTCCCCCATTCTCTCCCACTTCCCTTTGTCTCTTCCCCTTTCCCTTCCTCTCCCTCCCCTCCATCTCTGTGCCTCCCTCTCTCTCTCTTTCCCTTCTCTCTCTCCCCTCGATCTTTGTGCCTTCCTTTCTCTCTCTTGCCATTCTCTCCTCATGTCTCTACCCTCCTCTTTTCTCTCTTCCCTCCTCTCCCCTCTTCCTCACTCTGTGTCCATCTCTCCCTTGTCACTCCTCTCTCTTTCCACCTCTATCTCTCTATGTCTTTGTTCTTTCCTACCTCTCTCCCCCTCCCCCTCTCTTCCCTTCACTTTGGTTGTCGTCATCTCTTGGATCCTTAGTTAAGATGGATATATGTTGGTTCTTACTAATACTATTTGAATTATATAAATTTCACATCTTCAATATAAAAGTATTCTCATTTTTAATTTTATTAAAACCTTAATCTATGAAAAAAAAATTTGATACTGAGAAGAGTTTAGATATATCTCAAAACTAATTATAACCTTTTTCTTTTTAGCTTCAATTAATTTTTTTTTTATATAAAATTTAATGAAAATAAAATATTTTTATTGTGAAATAAGTAATGACTTTTGGGAGTCCCAAGGGTTAGCTTAGTTGGTGAAAAACTATGCCTTGCCATCCAGAGGTCACAGGGTCGATTCTGCCCAAAGCCCTTGGGGTTAGGTTTCTGCCCAGGTCGGGGTTAGGTTTCTCCCCAGGTCTTGCAAGTAGGCCGAGGGGCGAAAAGTAATGACTTTTGGGCATGTGGTATTAATAAGCTATGGTATTGTATCAAAGCCTATTTACAAGTTAATAATATCCATGGTAAAGTGGGGATGAATATCCATGGTTAAGAATCTTTTCATATTGTTATAAAATATTTTGATTATAAAATAAGTTATCATTGCCAAGGGGCGAAAAGTAAAGACTTTTGGGCATGTGGTATTAATAAGCTATGGTATTGTATCAAAGCCTATTTACAAGTTAATAATATCCATGGTAAAGTGGGGATGAATATCCATGGTAAAGTGGGGATGAATATCCATGGTTAAGAATCTTGTCATATTGTTATAAAATATTTTGATCATAAAATAAGTTATCATTGTCGAGGGCATGAGACATTGATAAGCCATGGTATTAGCCCATGCTATTGTGACAAAGTTTATTCACAAGTTCATAATATCCATTGGAAAAGTGGGGGTGAATATCCATGATTAAGAATCTTGTTATATTTTTATTAAATCTTTTGATTGTGAAATAAGTGATGTTTTTTTGAGTATGTGGTATGGATAAGTCATGGTATTGGCCCATGGTATTGTAACAAAGCCTATTTTTAAAGTTAATAATATCCATGCTATTGTAACAAAGCGCGTAGTCTAACAAGGTGGAGGAGTTTCTCGGAAAGTTATGGAAATTCTGGTCATATTTAGAGAAAATCCGACAAGGATTTTTGTAAATCCAAGTTATAGTTGTTAAGCTTCAAAATTTTAGGTGTCCTAAATGTTTTTTATGGTGTTGAATCCATTTCCACCATAAAAAACACAATTCAAACACTGCCTCTACAAGATTTTTTGAAGTCTATTCACAAGTTCATAATATCAATGGCAAAGTGGGGGCGGATATCCATGATTAAGAATCTTGTTATATTTTTATTAAGTCTTTTGATTGTGAAATACGTGATGTTCTTTTGGGTATGTGGTATTGATAAGTCATGGTATTGTCCCATGGTATTGTAATAAAGCCTATTTATAAGTTAATAATATCTGTGATACAATGGGGATGAATATCCATAATTAAAAATATTTTTGTATTGTTATAAAATATATTGATTATAAAAAAAATTAAAATTTTTCATTGTGAAATATTAATAAACCATAGTATTGTCACAAATCCTATTCACAATTTAATAACAAAATCAAAATATAACAAATTGCATTTTATTATTTTTATTACTTTAACTTTTTAACTTTTTATTATTAATTCAAAGCCATTATCAGGAAATCACTATTTTTTTTTTTAATTTATTCTCTACTGAATTGTAAACCTGTAAACGCCTCTGTGCACAATAAAAATGGAGCATGTATTAACATGAATGGGACATGGATAAACTTGAAATGGCCATTTTGCATGAACATAAATGCAGTCTGACATGCAGGGAGTATAGCAGTTTCTTTGCATTTATATTTCCTTCAAAATTGACTTTGACGTTTTAGCAGCAAGAACACTGTTATTTCCCTTGCATGTTAGAAGCATTTATGTTTCAATGGGGTTGGAAATAGGGTTTGCCATTTTGCATTGCTGGTTACTTATACCAATTGAACACGCAACAATGACCAATAACATCTTCTGCTTTCAATCCACGCTACGGAGAGATGTAACTCCTGTCGGTAGATGCGTGTCAAATTTCCAAGCATATTGAGTTGATAGTACAGATTACCTTTTACGCTGTCCGCATCTGTGCCGTTGCGGTCGTTGTCTTTTTAGTAAACACCCTGGTCAAGTTGTGGTACAAATATATAGACTATGCGTTAAAGAATTTACGGTGAAACATCAGACATTAAAGAAAGGTAAAAGTTTAAACGTGACAGGGTTTCCATTTTTTTTCTGAATGATTCGGAATTTTGAGGGAAGAATGAGCGGAATTATAATTTTTTAAAAGTTTAAATTTATATTTAATCTTAATCATTAGTATTTACAATTTTAATGATTTTTAATTATAATTTAAAAAATTTAAAAATATATTATTAAAAAAATTCAAAACCTTATCGATTATCAGTCAATAATGTAGTGGCCTCTAATAATGACGACCAAAATTAAAGCGTTTCATGTGTCTGTTTAATGTCTGTATATACGTCTCTGCATTCTTTCTACATTTTTTCCTCCAATTCATAACTAGGCTCCTTCCTCGGCAATTTGCTTCCTGTTTCTATTTTCATACTCCAATTAGCAATGGCATACCCATCACCTGCAACTTCATTCTCTGAAATTGAAATTGAAAGTCCGGCTCCTCCTCCCTATCACCCACCATCTGCTAATGACTTTGGCATCGACCTCCGCCTCCACCGCTGATGATATCAATGTCAAGAGCAGCAAATATTATGGGCGCGATGTGTTTATAAACCATCGCGGTCCCGATGTTAAGAACACGTTTGCCAGTTATCTCTACCGCCGCCTTCTTGTGCATGGTGTGGAAGCCTTTCTAGACATCGAAGGAATGCAAGCGGGAGAAGACATAAGTGCTCAGATAAAAAAAGCTATTGCAACAGCCGCTGTTCATGTGGCTATTTTCTCCCCTGGTTATGCGGAGTCTAGCTGGTGTCTCAATGAGCTTGTCGACATGTTGGAATCGAAGGCTCCAATCATTCCAGTGTTCTATAAGGTTAAACCTGGTGATCTAAAGGGCAAAGATGGATTGTACGCTGAAGCCTTACGTGTGCTCGAAAAGAATCCACGCCACAGCTCCAACACTATCGAAAATTGGAGAGAGGCTCTTGCTACTGTTTCAAAAATAAGTGGTTTTGAGCTGGACGCTTGTAATGGGTGAGAACTCAACACTCTCGGTACTATATTACTTTATGCTGCATATTTTAAAGTATATAGATGGATGTTTGTTTCTTAGTTTCTTAATAGTTATATATATTTTGTTTTGAATATCCACCGACGAGGGGGTGCTGCTGGATAAGGTTGTTGAACTTCTGTTGAAAAAGGTTAAAAGAGAAGAGCTCTATGTGGCCAATTATCCAACCGGGTTGGATGAGAAGGTGAGACATTTCGAAGGTTTCTTATCGCGACTGCCTGAAAAAGAAACGAAGATCGCGGGGATTATAGGGTCAGGTGGAATAGGAAAGACAACGCTGGCAAAAGAACTCTTCAATCGGAAGAGTTCCTACTATCGTAAATCCTGCTTCTTATCTGAGGTTAGAAATGCAGCTAAAAGCGGAGGAATCTCTTTAGTTGGTTTGCAGAGAAAACTTCTACAGAGATTGTTTGGATTCAATATGCAAATAGACAGTATCGATGAAGGTAAAAAGAAGCTTATGGAGCGTTTCCGACACTTTTCTCACGGCATGCTAATTTTGGATGATGTAGATCATCTAGATCAGCTGGATGCACTTTTGCCCGGTGAAGTTAAAGATACCTTCCTCCCAAATTGCTTAATTTTGATTACATCCAGAGACAAGTATGCACTTCTAAGGTCAGGAATACGCGATTCATCGATTTATTGGTTAAGTGGCCTGAATACACATCACTCCAGGGAGCTCTTCTGCCGCCATGCTTTTCGCCAGCCCCATCCACCCCCCAGTTTTCAATATCTGGTAGATAACATTTTAAGGGTTTGCAGAGGGTTGCCTTTATCCTTAAAAGTAATAGGGGGTCATTTTTATGGAAACAGAGATGAAACTTACTGGGAGGCCGAATTGAGCAGAATTCAATATGTACATCCTGATATACAACAAATCCTTAAAATTAGTTATGATTCACTCGATGAAGAAGAGAAACATGTATTCTTATATATTTCTTGTTTTCTCATTGGAGAAAAGAAGGACACGGTCATAAAAGTATGGGACTCTCATGTATTTCAAAATCTACAGTACAAATCTCTTGTTGAGGTGGATAGTGAAAATTGTATAGATATGCACGATCACCTAAGAGAATTGGGGAGAGAGATGGCTAAGAGTTCAGGATTCCACATTCCTTGCTTGTGGGATCGGACGGAGAACGAGAACATTGCTAGCCTTTTGCAGATGTTAATGCAATCAGCTGTAAGTGCTTCTGTCATTCAAGCCTTTAAAGATTTTATTCAATATTAACGGCAATAGAAATCTGGGTTCGATGTTCAAAATTCAATGTTTTTAGAGAAACACCGTGTTTCAAATTTTGACTGTTTTTACAAAATCGCCATGTTTTAATTCTTGTCTGTACTTGCAGAATCGCGATGTTCGTGGAATTAGGATGGTTCCTAGTGCAGAGGTCGGACATGGGTTAAAGTATTATGCATCATTACGGTCAGCTATACCATGGTTCAAAAGGAGGACCCATAAGCTGTGGGGGAACCCCGTGATGAAGCTTTGCAATAGCCGACACAAAACTCTTTATCCGGGTATTACAATGTCCAACTTGCAACTTCTTGTTACCGAAGATGATCTATTGGAACGCATTTTGAGGAGGGTGGGTTTACCAAACCTGAGATGGCTTCGCTGGTACAAGTGCGGTCACTCTTCTCTGCCTTCCTATATTCCAATGGAAAATTTGAGAGTCCTATCCGTAGCTGGGAACGCATTGAAAATATTGTGGCAAGGCAAAGCGCAGGTAAATAATTTTCTTATCCAGTTTCTGCGTTATCACTATGGATAAATCACACTACAAGGATGAAATTTGAATCTGTATCTTTATTATAGTTGAGATACTTTAATATTTTGCAGGCACCTTTGCAGCTGCGGGAGTTAGAGATTTGGGCTCCTCTGTCAAAGCTCCCGAAGTCTATTGGACAGCTGCAGCACCTCGAACAGACTTACATTTGCTTACCCTCGATGAATAATATGATGTCATTGCCCGTTGAAGTTTGTCAGTTGTCATCTTTGAAGCGTTTTGAGTTAATAAATGCTCGGAAAATGAAGTCACTGCCTGATTTAATTGGCAATTTGTCCAACCTCGAACATCTCAATCTGTCCTTCTCCGGCAGTTTAGCTCGGCTTCCAAGTTCTTTCCAGAAATTAAAAAGGCTGAAATGTCTTAATTTAAGAGGCTGCTATGAATTATTTATCTCGATCAAAAACCTTGGAGTTCTCCCCTCCCTCGACGTGTTCAACGTTTCACTGAAGATGAGAATGAGAAGACAAAGACTGAGATGGGAAAGCGTCAAACTGGGAAGGGAGGGGTGGATGGCGGAGAGGGAGAGGGAGTGGGAGGTGGGGTGGGCGTTGGCGGAGAGGGCGCGGGAGGCGGGGTGGCGAGCGGCGAGGGCGCGGGAGGCGGGGGGAGCGTGGGCGTGGGAGGCGGGATGGAAGGCGGCGTGGGCGCGGGAGGCGGCGCCTGGGGCGTGGTGGCAGGCGCGGTGTGGGGCACTGTGGGTGGCGCGGTGGGAGGCGGTGTGGGAGCGGGAGGCGGCGCGTGGGGCGCGGTGGGCGGTGTGTGAGGCGGTGCGGCCGAGTTCGGCGGGGGGGCAGGCGTGGGAGGCGGGGTGGAAGGCGGCGTGTGAGGCGGGGATGCGGTTTGGTACCATGTTAGGGGCGGAGTTGGCGGCGGGGGAGCGGAAGCGGATGTGGTATCGGGTCGTGCAAATAGCGCGTGACGCATTGGCAAGGGAGGCGGTCGTGAAAGAGGGGAAGAAGAAGCAGTCGCTGAGGGAGGATATGAGGCAGGTGTACCAGCGAAAGTGGGAGACGGAGTGGCATAGCGAGTGGGAGGAGATCATGGATCATGGATGGCGTTGTGGGAAAGTCCAATTATTACCTTTCCAACTTTCACCGTCCCTCCAAGAATTACATATAGCAGAATTGCCCAGTAATATTGAAGACCTCTCCAATTTGGAAGTTTTGGTATTAGAATTCTCTTTGTTGGAAAAACTACCGCCTTCGCTCAGCGACCTAAGGAATTTGAAAAAATTGAGGCTGGTGGATTACCAGAGATTGAAATGTTTGCCGGATTCCCTCGGACTGTTGACTGAGTTGGAAGTGGAGTCTTGTTATGATCTAGTTGAGGTTGGAACATTGCCGAGTACGCTTATCCAGCTGACCTTCATTTCTTGTCATAATTTGGAGAGAATAAATGGCCTTTGTGGCCTTGCCGAGCTTCAAACGCTAAACCTTAGCGGGTTGATAAACGTGAAGGAACTGTCAGGCATTGAGACATTGGTGTCTCTGGAACAGTTGCGGGCATCTGGATGTGAAAGGCTGAAGAGAATACAGGGTTTGGGGCAGCTAACAAAGCTTAAACTGCTGGATGTTCATGGATGCACAGAAATAGTAGAGCTGGAAGGTGTTGAACATTTGAGGTCGTTGGAGATGCTTGATGCCTCTAACTGTCCCAATTTGCGGTGGGATGGGAGCGTACTGGAACAGCTACCCCAACGATTGAAGGAAGGCATGCTCTACATTTGAAAGTCAAAGCCGAAGAATTCAGTTCAGGCAGTGACAACAGCTAATCATTGGTCTGTAGGAGAGCTTTCACTTGATGTTCCATTTGTAAAAGGATAAATCCGGGATTGGAGAATCATGGAACCAGCACAGGACCACTTCTGGATGTTCATGGGTGCAGAGAATTAGAAGATCATGGCTGCAGAGAATTAGAACAGCTGGAAGGTGTTGAACATTTGAGGTCGTTGGAGATGCTTGATGCCTCTGACTGTCCTGGTTTGCACTGGGATGGGAGAGTACTTGAACGGCTACCCCAACGATTGAAGGAAGGCAGGCTCTACATTTGAAAATGAACGAAGTTTTTGCACCGACAACAGTTAATCAGCCGTCCGCAGGTGAGCTTTCACTTAATGTTCCATTTGTAAAAAGCTAAATCCTGGATTTGAGAATCATGGAACCAGCACATGGCCTCTCTAATATTTATTATAATTATTTGCAGTTAACAGAATATGCAATTATGTGTTAGAACGCCCGATTATATTTTTGTTATTTATTAGAATGTTCGTATTAGAATTCTGTGATTTCATCCGTTTGGCACTGTAATTTGAAGGAACCAACAGGGCTGAAAACATAAGTTTTCTTAAACAACATTTACTTACATCCAATTCCAAACATGTCTGTCGAAACAGTGGATTTCTTTTTCGGTATATTTTTTTGAATGGGACTGATGGGGACGTGCGCGTTGGGCCGGCGGTCTCCTGAAATATTTAGGGCATGGGAGTGTCACTTAGAACTTCAGTTGCGGCTATTTCACCGAGTAAAACAAGGATTTTTACTGTAATCATGAGTTGTGGAGTAATTGTCTCTCAAACACTTTAACAAATTGTTTTCAGGTGACGGTGATAATTCCTTACATGTATCTTCAACACATGCATTTTAACACATTAATTCATGTATCTTCAACACATACATTTTAACACATCACGATATTAAAACATAGTATGGGCTTTGTACAAAATATATGAAATTTTTCTTCACTATTTTCTCCTTTTCACTTTTTGACTTACACTCTTAACTAAAACTAAAGATTTTTCTCACATGTATTTTCAACACATTAATTCATGACAAGTGAAAGTATTAAGACATAGTATGGACGCTTCTACAAAATATATGATTATATGATTTTCAGAACTTGCATGCTGCAAACTTTAACTAAGAGTTGTTGAATAAATGTTTGACCATACATTTCACCAACTCTCTATTAAATGATCATTTGAATTTAAATATCTGACGTGTTGAGGAATGAAGAATTTGTACTCTTTCTCAGAATTTCATTTAATTTGTCCTTCAGCCTGCGAACAAAATCCGCAACTCGCAAACAAAATTACTTGGCAAGCATGGTTGTTGTCAATTTGATCACTGTGGTGGTTGGGATTAATTTTCCAACACTGCCTCTTAATCACAACAGCCGCCATTGACAATTCCCAAACAATCTCTGAGATAAACAAAATTTTCACGTCCCAATGGCTTTTAGAAAGTGTCTCCAAACCGTTCATGTGATCTGCAACACTGCAACACAATTTCACCATTTTTTAATCAATTCTCTAATGAAATGATATTTAACATTAATGTGTTTGGTCTTCTTGTGAAAGAATTCTTTGATAGTGTAATTGCAGAGTTATTGTCGCAAAAAATAATGGTTGTTCCTTCTTGGTTGTGGCATAAATCCCTCAACATTATTCTCATTCAAACTGCTTGACACATTGTTGCTGTTGCGGCGACATATTCAACTTCTCTTGTTGACAATGACACTATTGGATGCTTCTTGGAGGCCCATGAAATAGCTCCCAAACCCAAATGGAAAACATATCCTGATCTGCTCTTTCTATCATCGGCATTTCCTTCTTAGACAGTGTCAGTGTAACCAACCAACCTAAAATTATTTGTAGTTGTGTACAAAATACCATACTCCTTTGTTCCATTGACATAGCTTAAAATCATTTTCGATGCTTGCCAATGCATCTCTTTGGGTGTCTCCATGAACCTTGACACCAAACTCACTGCATACATTACATTCAACCTAGTTGTTGTCAAATACATCGAAATTCCCACCATACTTTTGTATAATGTCAGATTGACATTGCTAATATAATCTTCTTTGCTCAACTTCAACCCCATGACAATTGGAGTTGGTGCGGGCTTGCTATTCTGCATATTAAACCTCTCCAAAATTTCTGCTACATACTTTTCTTGAGAAATAAAAATACTATTTTATGTTTGCTTCACTTCTATGCCCAAAAAATACCTTAACAACCCCAAGTCAGTCATTTTAAACTTAGTTTTCATGACTTCTTTGAAATCAACGATGAAGAAATCATCACTGCCTATAAAAATCAAATCATATATATATATATAAGACAACAATAAGAAGCTTACCATCACTCTCTTTGATGTAGAGAGTAGGCTCACCGTCACATTTTTTTAAGACATTGTCCAACAAGTAAGCATCTATCATGTTATACCATGCATGCGGTGCTTGCTTCAGCCCATAAAGATATTTCCACAACCTATACACCTTGTCTTCTTGGCCTTCTACCTCATAACCAGGTGGTTGCACAACATATACTTCATCTTTCAACACTCCATTCAATAATGTTGATTTTATGTCCATTTGATAGACATTCCATTTATATTGTGCAACAATCGACAACACTGCACGCACTGTCTCCATCCTTGTGACTGGTGCAAATGTCTCTACATAATCTCTTCCATGTTGTTGCTTGTATCCTTTGACAGCTAGCCTTGCTTTATGTCTTTCGATCTTTTCTTCATTGTTTCTCTTGGCCTTATAGACCCACTTCACTCCAATGACTTCTTTTCCTTGTGGAAGGTCCACTAAATCCCATGTGTCATTCTTTTCTATTGCTTCCATTTTTTCATCCATTGTCGCAACCCATTTTTCTTCTTTGACTGCATCTTCAAAATGGACCAGGCCATCTACATGACAAAACAATGCAAATAAGAAATTTAGACCAACGCTACTATCAACTTCATCTTGCTCATAAATTTCACTTAAATTTCTGAATTTTTGTCCTCTTATGCTTGCATAAGATGGGCTTGACATGTTACTTGATGTTTTGCTTGAAGTCGATGACATTGTGGGTCTTTGCAGTGTGCTTGGAGTAGTACTTGCTTGATTGCACAACATTGTCATATTATTTGTTGACGGTGTCGCTTGTTGATTGCTTTACTGAGCTTGAATAGGAGTAGGAGTGATTGTTGAGGGATTACTTACTGCGGTTAATTCCTCTTTGTCTTCATGTGGTATACATGTTTTGTCATTGATTGTCTTCTCCAAACCTCCATCCCATGCTTCCTCTTCTATGAACTGCACATCTCTGCTAATTATGACCTTCTTGGTTGATGGATTGTAGAGCTTGTATGCCTTGGATTCATCACTATATCCAAAAAATATGCATTTCTCTCCCTTGCTGTCTAACTTCTTCCTTAACTCATATTGGTTATGTGCATAAGCCACACATCCAAACACTGTCATGTGAGTGATACCATGCTTTCTTCCCTTCCATGCCTCTTCAGGAACCACATTCTACACACTTTTAGTTGGACACCTTATAATGATATATGTTGCACAAGCAAAAACTTTAACCCAATAATAATTTGGAAAATTATTTGCCTTCAACATGCTCCTTTCCATTTCCATAATGTCCTATTTTTTTCTTTTCACGACACCATTTTGCTAAGGTGTATACCCTGTTGTAAATTGCTTGTAAATTCCATGCTCCCTAGAAAATCGAAGGAAGTCATTTGAGATGTATTTGCCACTTCTATCAGCCCTTAAGACTTTGATGTAATGTCCACTTTGATTCCCCAATAAGGGATTTGTATTGGCAGAAACACTCAAACACTTCAATTTTTTATTTTAAGAAGTAGACCCATGTCTTCCTTGTATAATCATCTATTAAAGTAAGCAAACAATCACTTCCACCAATTGATAGTTTATGCATTAGTCCACATAAGTCTGAATGGGCAGTATCGAAAGGTACATTTTCCCTTATTGGCTTTCTTGTTGGAAATGTCTTTCTATGTTGTTTGCCAAGATGCATCCTTCACATAGGCTGCCCGATTTTTCTATGAGTGGCAATCCCTTCTCCGTGCCTTTGCTATGCAGCGAATTCAAACCTCCAAAGATGGGATGACCAAATCTCAAATACCATAACCAATTTTCATCTTTGACTTCTATTTAATAGTTTACTTGTGTGACAACTACAACCTTTCTTTCATCCTCTTGTGAATTCATTGATACTTAAATGTACTTGTGCACCTTCTTCCTTTAGATCTGATTTTAAACATTCTATTGCTTGTCATTTGAACTTTTCAAATCCGTTGCTTGCTTGGAGTCTTATCCAAAATTGTGCACTCATCATTTTTTAAAAAGATATTGTATCCCTTTAGCATGAGAAGTCCAATCTTATGAGGTTATGCATCAAACTAGGGACAAAATAAACATTTGAAATGTGCTTCTTATCCCCCTTCTTTGTTATAATATTGACTCTTCCTTTGACCATGACAAATACTTTGCTACCAGTCCCTAATGTCACTTCAAATTTCACACTTTCATATAGATTGGAAAACATTTCTATGTTCCCTAACATGTGTTTGTTGCACCCTAAATCTAGAAACCATACATCACTTTGCTTTTCTTGTACTACATTACAAGTTAAAATCATGCTATCTTGGTAATGATTTTCCTTTGTGAAAATTTCACTTGGTTTGTTACTTATGTCAGGTTGTTTGTTTCTACATTCATTTTCATAATGACCATACTTCTTACAATAATGACATTGAACTTGAGATTTATCATACCTCTGGCCTTGTGCTTGATTCTAGCTTGGGCCTTGACTTGAATTTTGATTCCCCCCCTTCCACTTGAGTTTGAAGGGCTGCCTCTTCCACCTTTGTGTGGGCTCCTTCATCTTCCTCTAGCATTTGATCTTCATCTTCCTCTACCTTGACTAAATGAAACCTCTGCCTTGAAGGCATTCTCCAATGAGGAGCTTGTTTCTCTATTTAGTCTATATTCATGAGAAATCAGTGATGCATGAAGCTCATCCACTGAAAATTGTGAAAGATCCTTTGTCTCTTCTATGGCCACAACAATGGCATCAAATCTTGTTGGCAGGCTTCTCCAATTTTTATCAGCTATTCTCCTTTCCTCAAGTGTCTCACCATGAGACTTCATTTGAGTAACCGGCCCAATTACATGTGTAAAAAATGAGTCTGCTTTCTCATACTCTTTCATATAAATTGCCTTAAAGTCTCTGCTCAAAATTTGTAGTTTTGTTGTCTTCACTTTTTCCATGCCTTGGTAGGCTGTCAGGAGGGTGTCCCGTGCTTTATTGGACTTTGTTGTTGCTGAAATCCTTGGGAAAATAATTTCATGAACTACTTGAAATATGTAGAAGAGAGATTTTGAATCCTTCTTCCTTTTGTCCCTCAACAAATCCTTTTTTGCTTGTGTCAAAGCATTTTATGTTGCTGCATCTGCTGGTTCTTGGAATCCATTCTCCACCAAATTCCAAATATATTGAGAAGAAAATAGAGCCATAATTGTAATACACCAATAGTCATAATTCTTTCTATTAAACTAAGGTATTTGAGGATTAGTCAAGCTTGTGCTTGATGCTGCCATTTCTGAATCTTAAAAAAATCTTTCTCCCTGTTGGTAAATAGGCTAAAAAAATCTGTTTTCAAAACAATCTTTAATTCCCAGTAAAAAAACTTGTTTTTACACTAACATAGTTTCACTTACTCTAATACCATGTGAAATATTTAGGGCAGAGGATTCTGTGTGACTTCAGTTACAGAGATCAAATCGCAACTAAAATGAAGCTCAAACTCAACGATTTAATGCACGGAAAACATAGTAAAAATTTGTTATCAACCAATAAAACTTTGGATTATAATTCTAATACATGAAATACATTCCTAACAATAATTATTGCTTCAATTTACATTCGCTATGAGTTGGAGAGTAACTCTCTGTAAAACACTGTAAAAACTTGTTTTCTCGCACCCACCAAAAATTGCTCCACGATTTTATCCTCTTGACCTCTCATACTTACACCCTCGACTAAAACTAAAGACTTCCTCACATGTATCTTCAAAGAATACATCTCAACACATTAATTCATGACAAGTCAAAGTATTAAAACATAGTATGGACACTTGTACAAAATATATGATTTTTGAACTTGCAGATGTTGCAGACTGTAAGTAAGAGTTGCTGAATAAATATTTGACCATACATTTCACCAACTCTATATTAATGCTCATTTGAATTTAATTATCTAATGTGTTGTGGAATGGAGAATTCATACTCCTGCTTAGAACTTCATTTAATTTTTCCTTTAGCCAGGAAACAAATTCCGAAACCTGCAAACAAAATCTACTTGGAAAACATGGTTGTTGCCAGTTTAATAACTATGGTGGTTGGTACTAATTTTCCAACAACTCCCAATACCTCAGGACAAAATAACACCCACAAACACAACTATGTGATGCAAAATCCAATTCTGGAAATTCTGCAAATTAATTAAACATAACAATCAAAAGAGAATGTGGATATTTCCTTCACAAATGCTATGAGAGGTCTCTCCATGCCCTCCTACCCTTTCCAAAACTCATTCAACTTACAAGGGCTTCAAATTATGAATGGCACAACCAACAAGTAAACCTCAAATGCAACCCAAAAAATTATTTTGCTGTAGGTGCTACAAAATATTTTCCTAGTGCCCCAAACTTGCCTTTTCACATTCCCGAGAAGCTGAATCAACTTGCTCCTCTGCAAGGTCTATTCTCTATAGTTTCTTCTTGCTCCTTAACTCAATCATCAAACTATTTTTCCCTTCTCCATCGAGGTTGCAATGTTAATGCATTTACCCTTCGAAACCAATTGCAAAAGGGGTTTTGACAACATTCACATGACAAGGAGCTTAGGTTTCATATGAAAATGTTCTATTTGTTGTGATATATACACCATCCCTAATCTAGCACACACAGAACATTCACACACAGAATCCTCATAGTTTTGGAACACGACACAAAAGAGCATGACTGCACTCTAATAAGGGTACGCTGCTTTTCTCTCACAATACTCACTCACACACAGTCGCACAACAACCACTCTATCACGGGTTTCAAACAATTACAACACAACACTAATGCTGCATGATTAACACACACAAAAACTAAAGCTACATGGAATAATCTCAAGTGATTCAATGAATTACGGGGTCTCACAATTGTACACCGACAACACATGGCTTCTACAATGCATATGTGGCACTACCATGTACCACTAGCAATAATACACCTCACTATTCAGACCAGGAACATATATAAAACACATTAGCGACAACTACAACCTCACATACACAAATGTACAGAACAACATCATCATCATCCAACACTATGCAGCAGTATGAAGTTACAACTTCATACACTCAGGGTAAACAATCCAACTTCAAGCTTCATCTAAGCCAAAGCATCAATCTAACATAAAGACTTATGACCATGACACATTACTCAACACACTTCGATTCTTAACAAGTGTAACATGTTGAAAAATGGAGCAAGAAATTCTCAATTTGATTTTGCGTTGATTAAATTGAGAAAGTTTGAATTTCCGCATCAACAAACAACCTGGATGCAATTAACTTGTGTGACATAGCTTGTGTCACCTAGTTTACTTAGTAAATTCGAGTTGGAGGAGTTAGAGTTCAGTTAAGCATGTGTGATCACCAATTTGTAGCAATCAAAATCAATTATCATAGATTGTTTTTAGTTAAACTAGTTCTAACTATTGGAGGAACTAAGTGAGGTCAATTGTGTAGTGGGACTTCAGTCAAACTCAGTGATCATCCAATTAACTGATCAATCAACCCAAAATAGCTAGTACATGCAAAGAATTCAAGTTCCTCACGCTTGGTCGAGATTCCAAGGCAGTGTAACATTAGTTGTAGACTAGTCTTAACTGTACAGGTGTTCCATGCAGTCAGATGATCAACCTAAGAAATTTTGCAATCCATTTTAGAGAAATTCCTAAATAATATGGGCCTAATTTCTTAAGGAAAAACACAAGGAAATAGGAGCTCAAGTAGAGGTAGAAATTGACTAAGTTTGGGTCAAATATTTTTAGTGAGGATAGAGATAAGTTATGCACCTACAGGTTGTGCTCAGTGGAGCAAAGAAATTATAATACATCTCTATTCATCATATTAATGCAAGCAATCATTGGGGTTTTTAGCAAATTTATTTCCCTAGGAAAAATACTATTTGCATGTGTGTGATTTCTTATTTCATGTCTGAGATTTTTGTTATTTATTAGAATGTTCGTATTAGAATTCTATGATTTCATCTATTTGGAACTATAATTTGAAGGAACCAACAAGGCTGAAAACATAAGTTTTTTTAAACAATATTTACTTACATCCAATTCCAAACATGTCTCTCGGAACCGTGGATTTCTTTCTCATATATTTTTTGAATGGGACTGATGAGGACGTGCCGGGTTTCACCAACGGTCTCCCGAAATATTTAGGGCATAGGAGTCTCACTTAGTACTTCATTTGCCACTCTTTCACTGAGTAAAACAAGAATTCTTAAGTTCTACTATGATTTACATCCATCGGGAGTGTACGAGTAACTCTCTGTAAAACACCATAACAAATTGTTTTCACACACCCACCAAAATTTTCTTCACAATTTTCTCCTCTTGACCTCTCACGCTTACAACCTCCACTAAAACTAAATAATTCCTCACATGTATATTCAATGCATACATTTCAACACATTAATTCATGACGAGTCAAAGTATTAAGACAGAGTATGGGTGCTTGTACAAAATATATGATTATATGATTTTCTGAACTTGCAAATGTTGCGAACTATAACTAAGAGTTTTTGAATAAATGTTGAGGACTGTAATTAAGAGTTGCTGAATAAATGTTTGACCATACATTTCACCAAATTTGTATTAAAGCTCATTTGAATTTAATTATCTGATGTGTTGAGGAATGAAGAATTTGTACTCCCACTCAGAACTTCATTTAATCTGTCCTTCAGTCTGCAAACAAAATTACTTGGCAAGTATGGCTGTTGTCAGCTTTATAACTATGCTGGTTGGGATTAATTTTCAACACTCCCACTTAATCACAACTGCCACCATTGATAATTCCCAAACAATCTCTGAGGTAACCAAAATTTTCACGTGCTAATGGCTTTATGAAGATGTCTCCAAACTGTTCTTATGACCTGCAATGCTGAAACACAATTTCACAATTGTTAATCAATTCTCTAATGAAATGATATTTAACATCAATATGCTTGGTCCTCTTGTGAAAGAATTCTTTGATAGTGCAATTGTAGAATTATTGTCACAAAAAGGTGGTTTTTCCCTCTTGGTTGTGGCATAAATCCCTCAACATTCTTCTCATCCAAACTACTTGACACGTTGCTGCTATTGTGGTGACATATTCAGTTTCTGTTGTTGACAATGACACTATTGGCTGCTTCTTGGAGGCCCATGAAATATCTCCCGAACCAAAATGGAAAACATATCCTGACATGCTCTTTCTATCATCGACACTTCCTTCCCAGTGATTGTCAGTGTAACCAACCAACCTAAAATTATTTGTAGTGGTGTACAAAATACCATACTCCTTTTTCCTATTGACATAGCTTAAAATCCTTTTCGTTTCTTGCCAATGCGTCTCCTTGGGTGTCTCCACACCAAACTCACTGCATACATCATATCTGGCCTAGTTGCTATCAAATAAAATCAAAATTCTCACCATACTTTTGTATAATGTCATATTGATATTGCTGATGCAATCTTATTTTCTCAACTTCAACCCCATGACAATTGGAGTTGGTGTGGGCTTGTTATTATACATATTAAACCTCACCAAAATGTCTGCTACATACTTTGCTTTAGAAGTAAAAATACTATTTTATGTTTGTTTCACTTCTATGCCCAAAAGATGCCTTAGCAACCCCAAGTCAGTCATTTGAAACTCACTTTTCATGACTTCTTTGAAATCAGGGATGAGGAAATCATCATTTCCTATAAAAATCAAATCATCTATATATAAGAAAACAATAATAATCTTACCATCAGTCTCTTTGATGTAGAGAGTATGCTCGTCGTCACATTTTTCGAAGACATTGTCCAACAAGTAAGCATTTATCCTGCTATACCATGCATGTAGTGCTTGCTTCAGTCGATAAAGAGCTTTCCTCAACCTATACACCTTGTCTTCTTGGCATTCTACCTCATAACCAAGTGGTTGCACAACATATATTTCATCTTTCAACCCTCCATTCAATAACACTGATTTTACGTCCATTTGATACACTTTCCATCTATGTTGTGCGACAATCAACACCATGATATGCACTGTTTCAATCCTCGTGACTGGTGCACATGTCTACGTTATCTCTTCCATGTTGTTGCTTGTATCTTTTGACAACTAGCCTTGCTTTATGCCTTTTGATCTTTCCTTCAGTGTTGCTCTTGGTCTTATAGACCCACTTCACTTCAATGACTTATTTTCCTTGCAGAAGGTCCACTAACTCCCATGTGTCATTCTTTTCTATTGATTCTATTTCTTCATCCATTGTCGCAACCCATTTTTCTTATTTGAATGCATCTTCAAAATGGATTGGGTCATCTACATGACAAAACAATGCAAATAAGAAATTTAGACCAACGCTACTATCAACTTCATCTTGCTCATAAATTTCACTTAAATTTTTGAATTTTCATTTTCTTATGCTTGCAGAAGATGGGCTTGACATGTCACTTGATGTTGTTCTTGAATTAGATGACATTGTGGGTCTTTGTGGTGTGCTTGGAGTAGTACTTTCTTGATTGCGAGACATTGTCCTATTATTTGTCAATGGTGTCACTTGTTGACTGCTTAGTTGAGCTTGAATAGGAGTAGAAGGAGTGACTGTTGAGGAGTTACTTGTTGCGGTCAATTCCTCTTTGTCTTCATGTGGTATACATGTTTTCACATTGATTGTCTTCTCCAAAGTTTAGTCCCATGCTCCCTCTTCTATGAACCACACAACTTTGTTGATTATGACCTTCTTGGTTGATGAATTGTAGAGCTTGTATGCCTTGGATTCATCACTATATCCAAAAAATATGCATTTCTCCCCCCTTGTTGTCCAACTTCTTCCTTAACTGATCCAAGACATGTGCATAAGCCACACATCTAAACACTCTCATGTGAGTGAAACTATGTTTCTTCCACTCCATGCCTCTTTAGGAACCATATTATTTACACTTTTGGTTGGACACCTATTAATGATATATGTTTCACAAGCGACAACTTTAACCCAATAATCATCTGGAAAATTCTTTTCCTTCAGCATACTCCTTTCCATTTCCATAATGGTCCTACTTTTTTCTTTCCACAACACCATTTTGCTAAGGTGTATACCTTGTTGTAAATTGCTTGTAAATTCCATGCTTCTTGCAAAATCGAAGAAAGTCATTTGAGATGAATTTTCCACCTCTTTCAGCCATTAAGACATTGATGTAGTGTCCACTTTGCTTCTAAACAAGGGCTTTGTATTGGCAGAAGCACTCAAACACTTAACTTTTATGTTTTAGGAAGTAAATCCATGTCTTCCTTGTATAATCATCTATAAAAGTAAAAAAATAATAACTTCCACCAATTGATGGTGTCTGCATTGGTCCACATAAGTTTGAATGGACAATCTCCAAAGGTGCCTTTTCCCTTATTGAATTTCCTACTTGAAATGTCTCTCTATGTTGTTTGCCCAAGATGCATTGTTCACATAGGTTTTCCGATTTTTCTATGAGTGGCAATCCCTTCACCATGCATTTCCTATGCAACAAATTCAAACCTCCAAAGTTGAGATGACCACATCTCAAATGCCATAACCAATTTCCGTCTTTGACTTCTATTTAAAATTTTACTTGTGTGACAGATGCAACCTTTCTTTCATCCTCTTGTGAATTCATTGATAGTTGTGCTTGCGTACCTTCTTCCTTCAAATATGATTTTATCTTTAGGGGAAACATTCTATTTCTTGTCATCTGAACTTTTGCAATCAATTGTATGCTTGGAGACTTATCCAAAACTGTGCGATCATTTAAAAAAAAAGATATTGTAGCCCTTTTGCATGAGTTGTCTAATGTGTTGGGTCGTGTTATATTCTTTCCACAACTAGCCCATGTAGATAATCGGGGGGTTAGAGGGGGGGGGTGGAGCCCCCCCTTTGTTGCACTGGTTGTGTAGTGTGGGGGTCACAGGGGGTTTGAGTGGTGCAAGTAACCCCACTTTATGGGGTTCGGGGCAGCGCCCCAGAAAATTTTGGTTTTGGAACCTATGTTAGGTTGGGCGGACCCACCTATGGTTTTGTGCATGATTTTCGCACATGTTTTTGGATGCGATGGTTTTCGGTCCATGGTGTTGGATGCTTTGGCATGTATAAATATGTATTATAACATTGAAAGGAACATAATGAAAAAAAATTCAAGCTGGTAGTCTCGGTTTTGGGATCCAGGGGAAAATCCCTATGTATATGTGTTATGCTTGTTTAGTCAATTTAGTGTCCTAAATTTCTCTACATAAATTATCAATCCGCGTGTCATAAATTAATAAAGTGTAGTGCACTATATGTGATAGATGACCCTTCTTACCTCACTGTTTTTGGGTTTTATGTTTGTTTTGGGGGTTTTCTCTTTTGATTCCTAATTTTCTGCAATGTACTCTACAGAATCTTAAATCTACTGCTGCTAAGAATCTAGAGAAATGACATGAGAGCTAAAAGTGCTTTAAGCTAGATTTGGAAGTAAAGTTTTAACCAAGAAAATGAAAACAGAGCTTCTCTTCTTGCTATTATAATTGTTTCCAAAACATGAACTAAAAGGACTTAAAACTATTATCTACTCAATTACAAAACCAAAGCTTAAATGAGAAAATGATATTGCAGCTATATTTGATAAACCAAAAATGAAATACTGGAAATAAGATTGCCACTACTGTCTAATCTATTGTAGAATCAAAACTTAATGAACAAATACAGATGGAATTGCATCTAAACTAAGTGAAAAACTATAATTGAAAATGAAGTTGCAACTATTCTATTATGAAAGCAAAGCTGAATGAAGTAATTTGTCACTCTGCTACACAATTTTGGGAAAACTACCTCCTTGTGATAGCATTTTGAGAGATTTCATTGTTCATTATTCTAAGAAAAGTAAACATAAAAATGTAAAGAAAGACTCATTCATAAATGAAACATTTCACCACTTAGTTTTAAGATTAACCATCAACTGAAAGGGCTTTTGGAAACATTCACTTATGACATGAGTTATTAAACTAATAATAAAATGGCATTGTGTTATGAAACCAGCTCAAGAAAAGATAGAAAATATAGATCAATGCCTTAGAATTTAGCCTCTTCGAGGGGGCAACCTCGTTTACATTACATAAATGAACAATTCTTGGATGATTCAAATGACAAAACCTCCTTTCTATATATAGGAGTCTAAGGAGTCACAATATAATCTAGCCGACCTAATAATAATAATATAAAGCCACAAAAATAACAATAGAGGGATTCTATGGGGCACAGTAATAACAATATGGGGGCAATAGGGGCACAACAATATTAATAAGGGGTATAACTACAATAGCAATGGGGTAATCACTAGTATTATTGGGACCCAACATGCCCCTCTCCTTCAAAAAAGTGTTGTCCTCAACGCTTGAGTAGTTCTGGATACTTCAACAAAAAATTTTCATCCTCCCATCTGGAATCTTCAGCAAATAAGTTCTTCCACTTGATAAGATACTCTGAAATTGATCGATTTCATAGTTGTCGAGTTCTTGTTTTTGTGACTGCTTCCGGTTCCAATATAATTTTTCCTTCCTCGTCAAGTTTTGGCAATATTGTTTGAACTGGGAGCTTGTCGCCTATAACCTTCTTTAAACATGAAACATGGAAAACTCGGTGCAATCGAGAAACTGCAGTGTTATAGACATTTTTGGGCACTACAGCCCCAAGCATGAAATGTCCATAAACCAAGGGATCCTAAGTCCCTAAAAGTGTTGTTCTAACCCCTAAAGGAACAAGGTCAGCTGATTACAACTTCTCCCAGAAGTTCTCCATGAAAAACTGCTCAGAACTGGTCAAAACAGGATCATTTCAGCTACTCCATAGGCAAAGTGCGTTGCATCTCACCTAAACACATTGTGTGGGTGCGTTGCATTTCAAAAAGGCTGCCCTTCTATGGGGTGCGATGGGCGAGAAGTGACAAATGGCAGTGTCATTCCGCAAGGTGGAGAGGCATGGAAACTTCCAGAAACTTCTCCTATGACACTTGCCTCTTTGAATTCGACCAAGGATGAGTAAGAGATCATCAATCTCCAAGTGGAAGTAAGAACTATCAGAGGGAAGACACTAATCAAATCACAAGCTAACTCATCTCCCTTACAGATATCTATATATGGATCCCTCATCCCAAAGATCTAGGGGCTGGAATTTTGCATATTGTAAGGAATTGCTGTTGGTTTCTTGAGACAACATCAGATTGTTGGGTGATCTAAGCTTTGTATGAGGTGAAGAGGGGCTTCCTTGCTGAGGGGATGATGCTGGGTCAGAACAACTAGTTGTAACTCCCTTGGCTCTTTCTTGTTTATCAATAAAAGCTATTCAAGTTTTCCTCCATACTCTTGTGTCATTTATGTTTTCTGCATTTGTATGGTCAATTTACATCTGATCCTAGATTGTTTATGATTATAGATCCATGTTCTTGTATAGTGCTATGCTACTGTGATCTTACAGGTACTCTGTGAAGCTAGGCATGCAAGGGAACAAGTAGGGAAAGTCTATCAAGAGAGAGAGGAATCGAACTAGGAGATTAGCGCAAGACAAAGGTTGGTCTTCTTTGTTCTTCTCTCATCTATACTTCATAAAGGAAAAATGAAAGTAGCTTTACTTTGTTTGTTTCTAAGGTAGCTATCACACCTTAGTGGGATAAGCAGTTCTGTGTAGACACTTTTCCCTGTAACAAAATGGCGACTCCGCTGGGGAGGAATTAGTTTGTTTGTTTATCTTCCTTGTTGTCTATTTTATAAACTTACAGACGGAGCCTGAAGTCGAGCCAGGTAGCTTTCGAACTGCATTTGCTATGCAAATGCAAAGTAGATAAATGCTGCTTCAGTCAATCTCTGGGATTTGTTTATAAATTAAACAACTGATTTACAAACTCTCTGATTGCCCTTGTGATAGCTCTTAGATCCTCTTTAGATCTACCCCTGATTGTTGCATTACTGATTACCATTTTCTCGGCCAAAACCCATGAACTGAACTGCAAACTGTGACCCGGAACCCAAGCAAAGTATCATCTCTGGCCCAGCGCAGGTACTGTTCTGTGAATCTGAAATTCAACAAACTTCTCAGGTGTAGTAGGTGCGCTGCATTTCAAATTCCCTGTGTTACAGGTGCGCTGATCAGACTAGGCATTGTTCAGTTTTGGTTCCTGTGATTCATTCTTTCTAGTTCTATTCATGAATTTTGCTGCCTGTGATCAGTATATCTTTGTTTGAAACCCCTTTTCCTTGCTGTTATTCCGCCTCCTTTGTACAAAAGAACTGTAAATGTTTTTGTGTATTTGTTGAGTCATTTTCAGTTCTCCTTTGCAAAAGTAACGTAATCGTACTGTCGTCCTTTGATTTTAAAGCGTCGCAAGTGTCGTTTTCAGTCATAGGAAAGAGTTTGCTTGTTGTAGATGGTCGATTATCCTGTTACTATTGTATTTGGTCTGAATTTGTAATTTTTCTAGTGTCGAAAGCAAGTATTCATTTCTAAATCGTAAAATGTTGTGATTGCCTCCATTTTTTATTTCGAAAAGAAACTTGTTGATAATTGTCGCTTGAAAAGTAATTCAGATTTGTGCATTAGCTTTCTTTTCTCCATTCACATACTAAGAAAGCCGGAAACAAATACATGCATGTGCATTTGCATTTAGACTGTCTGATTGGTTTGATTTAGGAAAGTGCATTTAGCGTGTGCTCTTTGCTCTTTGTGAAATAATACTGTCTCTCTTTCCTTAGTAGCTAGGATTTTCATTGCACAAAGAAGATAAAAGACTGTTTATCATTTTAGATTGCATTTTAGGAATTACACATCTACATCTCGTGGTGAACCTGAAAGGAAAACTTCATAAACAAGATCAAATATAAAATAAATTCAATGAATCTAACAACGCTTTGGAACCTAACGCACAACATTTAGAAGTCTAGGCTAGAGACGTATTCCGGCGTCGTAAAGCCTGGTAACTGTTATTCTCACTGAAGGTTGGGTGATTCCTCCACTTTGAGACGATAAGTGCCAGTACGGACTTGTGCTCCCACGTACCGTCGAGTATATTTTGGGAGACCACAATAGGCTTAATCCTTTATCCATAGGAAGCCGTGTCTGCCACCCTATCGATCGCAATGCACTGAACACAACATTCGGGAAGATTGACTGTCATACCATAAAAAGTATTCTGCAGTTTTGCGTTTGGTTTGGTAATACCTCTACCTAGATTTCCTGAGCAGTCCCTTCCATTCCTTTTCAGACTCCTTAACGGAAAAAGTCCATCTGAGCACTTGTCACTTCAGGCTCATTAAAAATCGAAGGTGACTAGAGTCATCTTTTGTTTTTTCTCGACTCTTAAAAATTGAAAAAACAAGTTGTGTCAAAGCGTCTAAAATTCATCTAATTTGGAAACATACTTCCCCTTTATTTTTAGTTGATCGAGTAATCCGCAATCATGGAAGAAAGTCAATTGAAACCCCGTCGTTCGCAGAGGCTTACGAGTCAACCGTCTTTGTCTCTGGAATTGAAGCTAGTACGGACAAAGTGAACTCGTTTAACCGGTTCCAAATCTCCTGTTAAAGTTAGAACAAGTGTTCTGACAACATCAGAGATTCCGGTTACTCCAAACATTTCTGGTATCCCTGCCTTTACAGAAGAAGTTCAGCAGCCACAGAAGGACAGCGGTACTGATCCTAGTCTGAGGGTAAACACTTGTATCATTGAACCAGTTCCATCTACAACCGGTTCGGAGAGTGTTTCTCCCCAAACATTTATTGCTGCAAATTCCATACCTTCTTCGGCACCAGAAATATTCCACGGACATGACGGTCTACCCCTTCCACCTGGTTTGATTGCTATAGAAGAGATTGTGGAAGATCCTCCATCTAGTACTCCATTGCAATTTGGAGTCGGGATCACTCTGTATCCTTCTTCATCAGAAGTTAGTCTACCGCCAACGGAAGCTCCTGTAGAAACGACAGGTAATCTTTTGGATAGACTAGAAATGTCTGAACAACCGTCAACATCTAGGACTGTGTCGTCTGACACAGCGACAACAGAACTCTCTGCTATCACTCCGACAATGTTTGCCGGTATACCATCTGTCCCAACTAGTTCTCAATCACTAGAAGGAGCCCACTCAGGGGCCATTTCGACGGTATGGTCTGTTCCTGTTTGTTCATCCGGAATAATATCCAGAAACTCTTATGTTGAGTCTCAACAAATTGATCCATTTGGAGGTCAATTTGGGCAGTCCGGTCCTCAAGGGAAAACCATTCCCTTAAGTACCGGATCACCACCGTATGGGGGGCAGTATGCCCTTTCATTATCCCCTCCGGGAGGACAACCATACGGGAGTTCACAACAAAATTCGGGTTATGCTGGACTTACCTCAAGCGGTTGCGTGCCGATACTACCTCAACAACCAAGAGTTGTATATTCGATGCAACAATGCTTACCTATGTCAAGTATACCAACTATGCCAGCTATTGTGACGGTGTCGCAAGTTCAAGTGCTGCCTGTTGTATGCCAACCTCAGGTTTCTCAGGTTGTAATGCATCAGCCCCTTGACCCTGCGACTCAACCACAATCGCTGACTGGTGGAATGACAGGTTCAAATGGGTACAATTACCCCTCATCTTGGTCAAACAGTTAGTATCAGGCAACAACACATGGCTACACAACCATGGCTAGTTCAATATCAACAACCGCAGTTCCAACAAGTATACCAAGGTTCTGAACAACAAATATTTGCGAATAGTGGGCAACCGTATATTCAAAACGGTCAAAATCAACCATTTTACAATGGTCATGCCCACCAACCTTACCAAAGTTACCAGCATCAAATGCATTATGCTGGTATGCAAAGACCAACTGCTCAGGCAATCCCATCTTATCCTGGGTATGCTTCACCTAACCTGAATCAACAGTTACCCTTCGTGGCAACTTTAGAGTTACCTGATTTAAATCGGTTAACAAACGATCCAATCGCTTACGCCCCTTGGTGGCTAGCGATTCCACATAAACTTCCATCAGATATTCCTAAATTTAATGGAAATCCAGGTGAAGATCCGTCGAATCATGTGATGACCTTTCATCTGTGGTGTTCATCAAACACCCTAAATGATGATTCGATTAGGCTTCGCCTTTTTCAGAGGACGTTAACTGGTCTGACAACAAAATGGTATATCGAATTTCCTAGAGCTTCATTCGACAACTTTAGTACCCTAGCCACAACCTTTTTAACCCATTTTCAGTTACCGATAAGGTACGAAATGGGAACAGAACTTCTTACCAACTTCAAACAAACGACGGCCACTCACATATCTGATCATATACATGAGTGGCGACGTCGTCGTAGAATGGTGAAAACGTATGTTTCCGATCAGCTCTTAGCTGAATGGTTTATGAAGTCATTACTGCCTTCCATCATGGAAGATGTGGAAAAAGGGGGAGTCATCACCGAAGAGCAGGTTATCGCTCGTGCGCAATATTTGGACTTGATTTACACTCAGTCCAGCACACTCTACGATAAAATACCTGACGCTCCTAGACTGGAATTCTCAGTTCCTCCTCCTCCTAAATCAAACAATGAGTCTCATGTCGGCGATGGCATGATTGGCGCAACAGACACGAAATCGACAAAGGCTACATCTAAAAAGGCCCGTAAGATTTCCGGTCAAAATGCAAATGAGGAACTTCTTGCCTCAGAAGTAAATGTTGTATCGACAGATAAGGGAAAAGAAACCAAGCAACCAGGGGGCAAGAAGAAAGGCAAAGGGAAGAAGAAGAAACAGGAAGAATCATCACTTGAAAAATCTTCTGCAAACCTTCCTGGAAATAGGAAACCAAAAAATCCATGCTTTATATGCGATGAGGATCATTGGACCGCAAATTGTCCACACAGAGCTGAGCTTAAAAATTCTTCAAGAATTCAAAAACATCGGCAGTATTAACTGATCCGTTTCCAAATCCAGGGACAAATCTAGTTGACAGTGGAAATGCTTCCCCGTCTCAAGTGCTAATGTTGTCGGTTTCCAAACAGAAAAATGATGCTTTAATATCGACAAGAAACAAAGATTATGGGAATCCACAGCTGCCGAACAACAAGGATAAAGATCAACCTAGTAGTTTGACAACAACTTCGACAGAAGTTGCGCCACCCATCATTCCCGAGTTGACAATAAAACCACCAAAGGGAGTAGTACACAAGTCGACGTTTAATCCCCGCGCTAGAGCGGCACAACATTATAATATAGTGGAAGATTTGGCCCAATTGCCATCCGCTATGTCGACTCTTGAGGTACTACAAAATTTCCCATCCCAAAAGTAGGCTTTATTATCAGCCATTGGTGGGATAGACCCAAAGGATTCCAATCTTGTATCCTTTGATCATAAAGGATACAATCCTCAGTTACCAGCTCAACTAGCTTTCCTCGTTCAAGTGAAAGCCCTCAACAAAACTGTTCATCGAACAATTATTGATGAGGGGGCATCTACATGTATTATGTCGATGAGTTTCTGGAAAACTTTAGGATCTCCAACCTTGTTGCGATCTTCGATGACATTAAAAGCATTTGACGGACGAACATATACCCCATATGGTATTCTAAGTAACTTGAAGGTTGAACTAGGAGGGAAAACAGTAGAAATAGATGTTGAGGTAATCGACGGAAATCTTGATTACAACATCCTACTGGGAAGACCATGGATATATGCTATGGCTGCTGTTGTGTCGACCTATTTTAGGAAGATTGCATTTCCCTTTCAAGGAGGGATTACAATTGTCGATCAACAAAACTTCCTCCCAAATAGTTCTCAAGTTACGGGAAGCATTCCAATGATCCATGGAAGCCCCCATTCGCTTCAAAATATCGGAGTAGGCCTACTAAAAGATCCTATATTAATGGAAACTTTCACCCTTCCACCTCCAATCAATTTGGCGGAAGTAGCGTCGGTAGGAACCTGCAATATGATATCTTCTAAAAAGATCTCAAAAAACGATATCGACATTGATCATGCACAGGTTTTGCCTCCAAGCCCAACAAAAATATTGTAGCAATCAATGTTCCTAGCATGGGAGGCAAACCCAAATCAACTCTCATCAAGCGTATGGATAGATAGGTCTGAGGAATATGGTACCCCTTCAGATCCTTGGTCGCGATTGCATGTCATCGACGAAGGAATTGTTCAATCAATGGTAATTGAAGGGGCACCATGGGATGATTACCACCATCGTTCCCTTCTTCTGGATTGTGAAGAAAACACTCCTGATGACCTTTATCATCCTTAAATTTTTGATTTCCTATCAAATACTGTAAAGACGATGGATTTCGAGCGAAACTTCTCCAACATTGAAGAGACTATCACCATAGATATCTCGACCAAAACAAATGTTGTAGAGAATATTTATGTTGGCAAATGTTGTTCTCCTTCAGAACTGGAAATATATAACACTCTTTTTCGTGAATTCATAGATGTCTTTGCTTGGTCATATAGTGAAATGCCAGGCATTGACTCGAGTATCGTTGAACACGAAATCAAGATGTATCCAGATGTCAAACCAGTACGACAACGGCTACGACAGGTGCACCCCAAGAAAGCCGCTGCCATTAAGGCAGAAGTTGAAAAACTTCTCCATGCTGGTTTCATTTACCCGGTTCCTCTAACCGATTGGGTATCGAATATTGTCCCTGTTATGAAAAGACAAGGAACAATTAGAGTGTGCATCGATTATAGGGATGTAAATCAAGCTTGTCCAAAAGACAACTACCCTACACCCTTCATCGACCAGATAATTGATGAATGTGCCGGATGCGAAATCTTTTCATTCATGGATGGATTCTCCGGGTATAATCAAATAAATATCCGCCCACAGGACCAGTCAAAGACTACATTTATTTGTCCGTGGGGCACATTCTCATATCAAAAATTACCCTTTGGCTTAAAGAACGTAGGGGCGTCTTTTCAGAGGGCAATGAATTATGCCTTCCATGACATCAAAAACATCATTCAACCATACCTCGACAACCTTCCGGCTCATTCGCGAAAGCGGACTGATCATCCGCAGCATTTAAGAGCGATATTTCTATGTTGCCGACACTACAAAATACGACTCAATCCACACAAATGTGTATTTTGTGTCAGTTCTGGTCGATTACTTGGCTTTGTAGTCTTGAAAGACGGGATTCATCTCGACCCATGTAAGGTTCACGCAATCATAAATTTGCCTCCACCTTCAAATTTGCTTCAGATTCAGAAACTCCAAGGGAAAGCAAACTTTCTGAGAAGGTTCATTCCAAATTACACCGAACTTGCTAAAGGTTATACGTGTCTTTTGAAAAAGGAAGTACCCTTTGTCTAGGATCAGGTTGCGCAAGCTTCCTTTGATGCTTTAAAAGAATCCCTAATGAAAGCATCATTAATGTACGCTCCTGATTATCAAAAAGACATTAACCTGTATCTGGCTGCAGCGGATACAACCATCGCAATGGTTTTAGTTCAAGAAGACAACGGAATTGAACATCCTATATATTATTTAAGTAAGAACTTAAATGATACATAAAGCAAATATTCTTATGTTGAAAAGCTAGCGCTTGCAGCTGTTCAAGTGATACAGAGATTTCGACACTATGTCCTTTGTCGAAAAACTACCATTCTGTTAGATTGCAACCCCATGACTTATATATTGTCGTGACAGTTGCTGGGGGGCAAATGTTCGAAATGGATAGCAATTCTACAAGAGTTTGATTTGGAATTTGTAAAATCCAAGTCAAAGAAAGCACTGGTTTTCGCGGAATTATTATGCGATCTCCCATCGTCATCCAACGATGAAACATCCGAAGAAACAATCGTGGATGAAAATTTGTTTCTGATATCTTCAAGCAATATGTGGTATGGGGATATAATCATTTATCTCCAAACCCAAAAATATAGGCCAAATACCTCTCGCTCTGAACAAAAGCGTATTCGATACCAAGCAAAAGACTACATGATCGTCGGTGATACACTTTACCGTCATGGTATCGATACGGTTCTGAGAAGGTGCCTCACCCATGAGGAGGCCGAAAAAGTCCTGAATGATTTCCATTCAGGCGCGTGTGGGGGGCATCAATCCGGTTATGCTACAACGCAAAATTTTTTACGAGCAGGATACTTTTGGCCAACAATGTTCAAAGATTGCATAACCGCAGTTAGAAGTTGCCATGCTTGTCAAATTTTCGATAGCAAAACCAGAAGACCACCCGCACCTCTGCAGCCAATAGTTGTTGTCGGGCCATTCACCAAATGGGGCATCAATTTCATGACATGTAACCCCACCTCGACCGGGGGGCATGGGTATATCATAGTCGCAGTCGACTATTTTACCAAATGGGCCGAGGCGATGCCTACATTAGATAATACTGGTGAAACAGCTGCCCTCTTATTTTTCAATCATGTAGTCGCCAGATTTGGCGTCCCACAAGCTATAGTCACAGATCATGGATCACATTTTCGCAATCACATGATGGTCGAATTAGTTGCCAAACTAGGGTTGTCTCACGACAGCTCTACTCCATATTACCCGCAAGCCAACGGACAAGTTGAAGCAATCAAGAAGGTCCTGAAGCGCATGCTGCAAAGGACGATTGGAGTTCACAAAAGAAGTTGGCACCTAATCCTGTACTCAGCCTTGTGGGCTTACCAAACATCGGTAAGGAATGCGATCAGGTTTACACCGTTCCAATTGGTATATGGCCTGGAAGCAGTCTTACCAATCCAGTGTGAAATCTCGTCCCTCAAACTCGCAA
Organism: Pinus tabuliformis; assembly: GCA_031772625.1. Taxonomy (NCBI): domain Eukaryota; kingdom Viridiplantae; phylum Streptophyta; class Pinopsida; order Pinales; family Pinaceae; genus Pinus; species Pinus tabuliformis. Next base: position 309,731,685 of record CM062806.1, on the reverse strand, counting down.
TTGACCTTCTCCCCGGAACTTCAGAAGAGGAGGCTCATTTCTTGGAACTAATCCAATTGGATGAAACCCATCGTGATGCCGCTTTGGCTAACGAAGCCCATAAGAAACGAGTCAAAGCGCAGTTCGACAAGAATGTCAAACCCCGTGTCTTCTCAGAAGGTGACTTGGTCTTGCTTTACGACCAAGAATCCGATAAATTGGGGGCAGGTAAATTCAAGTCTTTATGGATGGGCCCCTATATTGTTAAGCGAGTGTTAGCAAAAGGAGCCTACGAGTTAATGGATTATGATGGAATTCCACTGGCACAACCTCGTAACGGGTTGTACCTCAAGCGTTACTATGCGTGATTCAGTATAGTAACCTGTATGCTTTTGTTATGTTTTTGTTTTCGCTAAAGTGTTTGTTTTGGTCAAGTAATCCACTTTTTACATTTATTACAGATGTCAAACCTATTGGAGTCATGTGTTGGATATGCCGACGGAGCGAGTCGTAGTTCGCGGAGCCTATCTTTCGCGGCCTGGGCCATTTTTGATCCAAGCAGCGAGTTAGTAAGTTTCAGAAGGGTATGTATTGGTCGATCAACGAATAACATCGCTGAATATAGTGCGTTGATAGAAATTCTCTTTGATGCCATCACACATGGTATACGCCGACTGATTGTCAGGCTAGAATCACAACTCGTCATACTACAACTCACTGGTATCTACTCTGTCCGAAATCCAGCTATTTATCGCATGTTCCTAAGGGTTAAGTTTTTGGAAAGACAATTTGATTTTATTCAATATCAGCATATTTCCAGAACCTTAAACACATTAACTGACTCATTAGAAAATTATGTGTTAGATATACATTTGCAACATTTATAAAAAGAAGCATACCATCAATATTTGCATTTGGATCATGTAACTTAACCAAAATAAAGCTTCGAAAATCAAATATATATATATATATATATATATATATATATATATATATATATATATAACTGTTTATGGTTTACACATAATGTTCTGTAACCAAGAAAAAATTGGTCAAATGACCAAAAACTCAAACGCTAGTGGGCACCCTAGTCTAATGATGCTCATGATAGCAAGTCACAGCCTGTGCGATCATGTGTAAGAGCCGAGTCCCTCGTCTTGGCACACCAGTAATATGCCACTGCAACATCAAGGGCAGCTCGTTAGTCCTCACATCTGGAATACCAAGAGTGAGGCCCTCAACCTGTTCCTGTAATGCTGTGAGAGTCTCGGCCACATCGAGGTCGTGAAGGATAGCCGAACGGGACCAACATCTGCATGAACACATGATTTTGGTTAAGTCTTGACATAATAAAGCACAAGGACATTATAAAAGAAAAACGATAAACATGGATATGGTCAAAGAATTTACCAATGGCGCCCCACTGATTGCCAGCTGGCAGTACTAAATTTGGATCACCCCGGAAGTCCATACCGGCATATGGATACTCGGAATAAACCATCTCCTGACGATCAAACCACCCAAAGAAGGTATCAGAAAAGGAAATCTGAGACTGACCAACATGCTTAGACATATGGTCGACCCATCTCTGCATACGTGGTTCAGTCAGTGAAGGTAAATCGAGTGCAATATACTGCGGCTGCATCAGTGGTATATTTTCCAAGGCAAAGGCGGTCAAGATAGAACCATAACCAAAGTTCTTCAACCTCCCACTCTTCACCTTGGTCAATTGTTCTTTCATCACAAGAAGTACTGCGTCGCACCAGTTGAACACCTTCGGTTGGAGACATTCCAAGGCATACTGCATATAAGATCGGTTGGCTACATGAAGAGCCGCACCACCAGCCATCCTACCAAAAGTAAACAGAATAGTCCCGAGGGACCTATCAGTGACATCACGGATGATGATCTTGTCATCCTTACTCAGCTGAGATTCCTCTCTACAATACCGGCGAACATAATCTCTCACAGATTCACCTCCTCGGGCCGAACCTGTTAAAGAGATGGGGGCATCCCGCCTCGACAAGCCAGTCACGAAATAGATGTCCACTACAGTCAAGGGGATGGATTTGCCCCTAATCTAGAACACCTGGTTGGTAGGATCCCAAGCATCGAGAAAATGCTGTAGCAAGCTGATCTATTGTCTCATGCTAGAAATGCGGAAAAACTTCAGCTAGCCACAGTTCCGCAGTGCGTTTACTGTAACCGGATCATGTAAAGCAAGCATGTCCTCTTCTTCATGCTCACGTTCTCGCCATGTAATAGTCATCTTGCTCCAAAAATCTATGAAAACAAACAAGAGAAGAGTTAGATCTTGATTTTGGTAAGAAACAGGCGAAATTTCCATCAAAAAGTGTGCACAAAATTCCTTACTTGCGCCCATCACACCTACAGAAGTGCTCTAGGTGCGTTGCATGTCAGATGGCCAGTAGACAGGCCAACATCCAATGCACCTTTCGATACACAAAGGGTGCGCTGAAGCTAGGGTGAGTTCTTCAAACCCCAGAGGCTCAGAAAAACCAGGAATCAAGCTCAGAATGCAAAAAGGAAAGCATGAAATGAAAGAGCTCAAGTTTAGCTCCTACCTGGTCTAGACGGCGCCGAGAATTGTCCACAAAATCTCCCGAAATCAGCTGATGAAAATCAAGGGTGAAAGCACCTCCAAAGCTCCAACAAACCAAAGTTCAAATGAAATGGTAAAACGAGAGGTAAAAGCACTTTTACATTACTTTTTACGTAGTTCGAAGTAAAATATTAGTGTTATAACTCATTTTTCAAACATATATTGTTCATTTCTAACTAGTTTGATGAAGCAATTGAAAATGCAGTACAATCTTTGAAAGAACAAAGCCATTTATGGTAAAGTCAAGAAGTGACCGTTGTATCGAACAGTTTTAGCGCATAGTTCAAGCTCGTTAAAAAATAAACATAAGCCATGAGCAAATGTTTCCCCCCGCATTTAAGCTCATTAAAAAATGAACTATTTCACAGTAAATAACCATCGTGAATGTAGTACTTTAGCCTTTAAAAGCCTTGGTCGTGTTCTCATCATCACCTCCACTCTGTATTGACCGATCATTCACCTCCATTTGATTGTTTACCCCTTTTGAGGAACAACTGCGAAGAGTGATCTCACTAGCCATCCTTGTAACGCTGTCGTGATTGGAACATTCCAAACCTTACCTGGAATCAGCTGCCACCCAATTTTATCACTCGTTCCTCAAAAGACGAGTCTCCTTTAAGCTCTTTTCAACTGACTCATAAAATATGAAAAGATTGCCGAGCCATTTGCCTCTCCAGCTCGTTAAAGGGACCGGAAGTGCTATCCCTCCTCTAAATTTTAATCTTTTTGGACCTGAAGGATTATTACACAAAAAGATCGAGTGCTTGTTTTGTTCGGCTTGTTAAAAGTATCGAAAATTCATCTCTTCTGTATTGTTTTATACTTTTTCATACTTAAGGGATTAGATGACGAAAAAGGAATTTTGGAGTTTCCTTTACGTTCCTTTTCAGACTCTCTAAAATTGAAAAGGATCGAGTTATCTTTGTCGTTAAACTCGTTAAAACTTAATAGTGACAAACTTGTCCATAGCAGAAAAGAACGAGTTTCACTATCGCTAGGCTTGTTAAAACATAGCGATGGGCTTGCCCGAAGGGAAAATTATAGAACAAGCATATGTTATCCTCCTCAAGCTTAACAAAAATAAAGAGGTACTGGTCAACAATGACTGGGGAAAATTGGGAAGAAAACTTGAAGAAACTTTTTTGGTAGCAAGTCTCTCTTGAACATGACACTTTCACTCCGCATCCAAGTCAGGTTGGGTTGTTTCATTCACCGATCACATCACCATGGTCCCATCACACCATCCACATTTGGGGTAATGCTAGCAATCCATCATGTGTCTCAGAATTATGAGAGAATTCACCTGTGTCTCACCCGCTACAATACATTTACACTCCATTCTTTCATGACCGCCAGCCTGAACTGTATGTCATCAGATCGTTTTCACCTCCATTAAAATCATTTGCTCCGTTCCATGTCATTGATGTGGGATTCATTAAGGCCCTCCTATGACGAATCGCTTCTTGTTGACATCAGCTCATTATCCAATAAGTCGATCTAGGAACACCCTGTTCAATACTTTGAAGCTTGCATGCCTCAATGGCAAGTTTCTCACTTCCGGTGACAGGTTTACATCAATGGCCTTCAACCGAAATATTTTGCGTGGTGTTTGACGCCAAATCCTTTATTCATACCACGTGAATTGTACTGCAATACCTTGAGGGTCATTATCATTATCGGTGATTCCTCTCGCGCCTGTTAACAACTTACATCATTGGCTGGTAATCAAGCGATGTCTTTCCATGTTCGACTCTAGAACATCTCTCACATGGATAGACTTGTGCTTCGAGTGAAGATCGAACGAGATTGAAGACCCCGATCTAGTTTCATCCATCCGGGCTGCGATATATATTCAGGGAAATAAAGACATCAAATGTACATCATTGCTGCACAGATAATCGTCTAATCAAAGGGATGATGACTCTACCAGAATCATCAATCTACACTCAGACGATTGTCTGTCCTATGTACATGAAAATGAATTTATAAAGCTGAGCATGGGAATGCCCGCCTCAGCTAGATCATGAAAATATTATGAAGATAATGTATTGTATTGTATCTTATTACAGGTCTCCTCCCAGCTTGAAAGAACTTCGGATCCTCATAATAAAGAATTTCACCCGACATCAAAAGATTAACGACCTCATGCTTTAGGGGGCAACTGTTATAGACATTTTTGGGCACTATAACCCCAAGCATGAAATGTCCATAAACCAAGGGCTCCTAAGTCCCTAAAAGTGTTGTTCTAACCCCTAAAGGAACAAGGTCAGCTGATTACAACTTCTCCCAAAAGTTCTCCATGAAAAACTGCTCAGAACTGGTCAAAACAGGATCATTTCAGCTGCTCCATAGGCAAAGTGCGTTGCATCTCACCTAAACACACTGTGTGAGTGCGTTGCACTTCAAAAAGCCCTTCTATGGGGTGCGATGGGCGAGAAGTGACAAATGGCAGTGTCATTCCGCAAGGTGGAGAGGCATGGAAACTTCCAGAAACTTCTCCTATGACACTTGCCTCTTTGAATTCGACCAAAGATGAGTAAGAGATCATCAATCTCCAAGTGGAAGTAAGAACTATCAGAGGGAAGACACTAATCAAATCACAAGCTGACTCATCTCCCTTACAGATATCTATATATGGATCCCTCATCCTAGAGATCTAGGGGCTGGAATTTTGCATATTGTAAGGAATTGCTGTTGGTTTCTTAAGACAACATCAAATTGTTGGGTGATCTAATCTTTGTATGAGGTGAAGAGGGGCTTCCTTGCTGAGGGGATGATGCTGGGTCACAAAAACCGGTTGTAACTCCCTTGGCTCTTTCTTGTTTATCAATAAAATCTATTCAAGTTTTCCTCCATAATCTTGTGTCATTTATGTTTTCTGCATTTGTATGGTCAATTTACATCTGATCTTAGATTGTTTATGATTATAGATCCATGTTCTTGTATAGTTCTATGCTACTGTGATCTTACAGGTACTCTGTGAAGCTGGGCGTGCAAGGGAACAAGTAGTGAAAGTTTATCAAGAGAGAGAGGAATCGAACTAGGAGATTAGCGCAAGATAGAGGTTGGTCTTCTTTGTTCTTCTCTCATATATACTTCATAAAGGAAAAAAGAAAGTAGCTTTACTTTGTTTGTTTCTAAGGTAGCTATCACACCTTAGTGGGATAAGCAGCTATGTGTAGACACTTTTCCCTGTAACATGCAGGAAGCTCCAATTTGTATGCCATAGTACCAATCTTTTGCAACACCTTGTACGGACCATAATACTTTGGTGATAATTTATTATCCTTCTTAGCTTGCTTGAGGGACATTTGCTTATATGGTTGTAGCCGTAGGAATACCCAATCACCTACATCAAAACTTCTTTCACTGCGATGTTGATCTGCCTGTTGTTTCATTCTATTTTGTGCCAACATGAGGTTATCCTTTAAGAGTTGGAGGACTTGTTGTTGATGTTCGATGTGATGGTCCACTGCCTGAACCTTAGAATTTTCTTTTAAATATGATGTGATGGATGGTGGTTGATACCCATAAAGTGCCATAAATGGGGTCATTTTTGTTGCTGTATGGAAGGAAGTGTTATACCACCATTCAGCCAGAGGCAACCATTTGACCCATTATGTCTGTTTATCAGATACAAAGCAACGAAGATATCCTTCCAAACATTTGTTTACTATCTCAGTTTGCCCATCAGATTGAGGATGATAAGATGAGCTATGAGCTAACTGAGTACCAAGACAAGAAAATAATTATGTCCAAAAATTTCCAGTGAAAATGGGATCTCTGTCACTTACAATAATCTTTAGGTTTCCATGTAGCTTTTGAATTGTTTCCATAAATGCAGTAGAAACTGTACTGGCTTTAAATGGATGTGATAATGCACAAAAGTGTGCATACTTGGTAAGTCTGTCAACTACCACCATGATGACACTCTTTCCCTCAGACTTGGGTAAACCTGTGATAAAATCCATTGAAACCTCCTCCCAACATTGGCTTGGAATGGATAAAGGTTTTAATAGACCCAGTGTCTTAATTGTTTCAACTTTATTTTGTTGGCAAACCAAACATTCTGCCACAAACTTTTGAATATCTGATTTAAGGCCATCCCAAAAAAATTCCTTCTTAACCCTGTGGTAAGTTTTTAAAAATCCTGAGTGCCCTCCTAGGGAGAAGTGTGCAATTCCATAAGAATCTTTTGTTTTAGCTGGGAATTCTTACAGAGGTATAAGCGATCTTTGTACCATAACGAATCATTTTGCCAGCTAAATGTATCAGATGTACTGGAATCTTGTTGTAACTTTTGAATAAGTGCCCACACTTCTTCGTCATTCTTCCATTCCTCCCTTGCTTCGTTTATCCAATCTGGTTGGATAATAGAAATGGCGCACAACAATGCTTCCACATCCTCATCCTTTCTTGAGAGTGCATCTGCCACCAAATTTTGCTTCCCTTTTTTGTAGATGATTTCAAAGTCATAACCCAACATCTTTGTGACCCACTTTTGTTGCTCTTCAGAGGATAATCTTTGTTCTAAAAAGTATTTAAGGCTATCATGATCCGTTTTTACCTTGAAGTGTCTTCCCATTAGGTAGGGTCACCATTTCTTAAGTGCATGGAGTATTGCCAACATTTCCTTCTCATAAATAGCTTTGCTTAAAAACTTTCCCTTGATTGGACAACTTTCAAAAGCAATGGGTCTTTCATCTTGCATTAGAACAACACCAATTCCATTTCCTGAAGCATCACATTCCACAATAAAGGTTTTTGTGAAGTCTGGTGTAGCTAAGACCGTTGCTTGGCACATTGCCTCTTTAAGATGTTCAAAGGCCTTTGTTGCTTCCGGAGTCCATGAAAATGCATCTTTCTTCAATAATGTTGTTAGAGGTGCTGCTATTCTCCCATAATTCTTAACAAACTTGCGATAATACCCTGTCAACCCGAGAAATCCTCGCAGATGCTTTATGGATGTGGGGATTTTCCATTCCTTAATGGCTTTAATTTTGCTAGGGTCTACCTTAACTCCTTCATGAGATACAATATGACCCAGATATTCCACCTCCTGGACTCCAAAGAAACATTTGGATCTTTTTGCATATAATTGTTTCTCCTCCAATAGTTGTAGCACCCTGTCAACATGTTCAACATGATCCTTCCAAGACTTGCTGTAGATTAGTATATCATCAAAAATACTAACACAAATTTTCTAAGGAATGGTTTTAAAATTGAATTCATCTACCTTGAAATGTTGAAGGTACATTGGTAAGGCCAAAAGGCATGACCAAAAATTCATAATGACCCTCATGAGTTCTAAATGTTGTTTTCAGAATGTCTTCAGTCTTCATTCTGATTTGATGATATCCTGAACGAAAATCCAACTTGGTGAAGTAAATTGATCCATGCAATTCATCCAGTAATTCATCAATGACGGGAATGGGGAACTTATCTTTAATAGTGAGCTTGTTGAGCTCCCTATAATCCGGACACATGCGCCATGATCCATCCTTCTTGTGCACCAATACTACTGGAGCAGAGAAAGAACTTTGACTTGGTTGAATTATACCAGCCTCTAGCATTTCTGCAACCATACGTTCAATTTCACTCTTTTGGACATAGGGATATCTGTATGGCCTGATGTTTGGAGGAACACTTCCTGGAATCAGATGAATAGCATGATCATGATCATGCATAGGTGGGAGACCTTTGGGAGTCTCAAATACCTTGGAATGATTGTCCAGGACTTTTTGGAGATCTGGAGAAATAGATGATTCCGATGTGGAAACATCTAGCGAACATAATTGTGCAATTACACCTCTTTGCTCCTTTTTTAGAAGCTTTGTCATACCATTAGAGCTGATTATCTTCCTGGTTTCCCTGCAATACCCCTTAATTCAACTTCCTTTCCTTCCGTAGAAAATTTGATGAAAATTTCTTGAAAATTAAAAGCTATTGTACCCAAGGATTGTAGCCATTGGACTCCTAGTACAACATCAGCACCTCCCATTGGAATGGAAAGCATTGGGCTAGTCAATACATATTCTCCCATGGATAGCTTGATATTATGGCACTTTCCAAAGCAATTATTGTTCCTTCATTTGCAATCATCACTTGACACTCTGGTGCTGGATATAGGAAGAAATTCAATTCTTTTGCTACCTTACAATGAATAAAATTGTGGGTGCTTCCTGAATCAATCAACACTATTACCTTTTTCTTCTTGATTTGTCCTTCTATCTTGATGGTTTGAGGAGTGGTAATTCCCGCCAATGCATTACAATATATGGTCAGATTTATTTGTTCTTCATCTAGGCTTTGTTCCTGGAGTATATCCTCTTCTTTTGACCTTTCTTGCTCCTTTTCTTCTTCCTCTTCACAATCTATGTAGATTCTCAGCACATTTATGACCTTTAGTGTATTTTCTATCACAACTGTAACAAAGCCCTTTTGCTCTTTTTTCTTCCAATTGTTGTGGTGTCAACCTTATAGGTTGTGGAAGACTAGGGGCAACAACACTTCCGTCTTTATAGTTGTGAGTGGTATGCTTCCTGGTTGCCATAATTTTGCTTTCCATTTTTCTTGCTAACCTGAATGCCTTCTCTAATGAATCAGGTTCCAAAGGCGAACATCATGTTGGATATTATCCTTTAAATACCCTATGAACACATCAATCCTATGCTCCTCTGGAATATCTTTTACCCTTATGTTCAATTTTTGGAATTCCTCAATGTGCTCCATTATTGAACCCTTTTGTTTGAGACTTATCAATTGGCTAAAAAAAGTGTTGCTTTTTGTATCCTCATAATGTGCTATCAATTCTTCCGTAAAAATTGCCCAAGTGATAAATTGTTTACGAGAGCAAAGCCATTGATACCATACAAACTGATTTGGTTCCAAATATAAATTTGCCATACGTACCTTTTGTGTGTTTTTCAGATTATTGAGATCGAAGAATTGCTCCATCTGTAATATCCATGTGGTGGGATCCTTGCCATCAAAATTCCTCATATCGATTTTTGGAATATGGTGAGTCTTCGATCCAACATTAGAGTCTATGGAATCATGATTAACATTTCTTTTGTTCTCATCATGAGTTTCCTTTCGTACCCTTTCACCCTTAGTGACCATTTCTTGTAGCAACTTATTCATATTTATCTTCAATTCTTCCATCTTATCATCCATGTCATCAATTTTAGCTTCTATGCCTTTCTTTAAACAATCCATCTTAACTTCTACACCTTTCTTTAAACTATCTATCTTAGCTTCTACATATTTCCTTAAACCATCCATCTTAGATTCTGTTGCTTTTTGTGCAAGTGACACTTGTTGCACTTGTTCTTGTAATTTTGATATATCATATAGCATTTCTTCTTCTTCTTCATGAGTCATGCTAGATATTTCAGGTTCCTTACTAGGTGTTTGCATTTTCTTTTCTTGGGGCATTAGTTACCAATAATAATTCTCTATTATGCCCTTTGAATTCTTTCAAAATAAATTTTCAAACCAAGCTTAAGCAAAAATTTAAGAAAATCTACACCTTTTTTCACTTTGTAGGAGCTCGATATTGCCTCTGATGTATCTCTGTACTTTCCGATCATCTAGTTTTGAATTTGTGACCTGAAGTAACCCTTTGTGTCCTCTTTCCAATGCCGCAAGTCTGACCCAAATTGGATTCTCCAAGGAAGCGTTATGTGAAATATCCCACAGTGAGTTGATTATAGACTAGTTTAGTAGAGCGAACTTGTACAACGTGCCACGAGTCACTGTTTTGACCTTTGGATTTGAAAAATGCATACAAGAAACTAAAGTCCATCCTCTTTTTGTAACTTCTTACAAAATTTCAATCCGATCCCCAGAGAGAAAGTTATGACGATTTTCCCCAGGTCACCTGTTTGGAATGTAATTTAGGAGTCTGCAAAAAGACCAACTTTCGCAGATCATATCTCCACAAATATAGCATGAAAAGATATGAAATTTGGACCCAAGGTTCAGCATGATTTCTTCTCAAATGGGTTTTTTTGGCAACTTCTAAAACGTTGCAGAAAAAAGTTATAGCGAAAAGGCCACGATGACCTGTTTGGAGAAGCGAAACCCTAGAATCCAAAGCTCTGATACCAAATGTTATGAAACCAGCTCAAGAAAAGATAGAAAAGATAGATCAACGCCTTAGAATTTAGCCTCTTTGAGGGGGCAACCTCGTTTACATTACATAAATGAACAATTCTTGGATGATTCAAATGACAAAACCTCCTTTCTATATATAGGAGTCTAAGGAGTCACAATATAATCCAGCCGACCTAACAATAATAATATAAAGCCACAAAAAAAACAATAGAGGGATTCTATGGGGCACAATAATAACAATATGGGGGAAATAGGGGCACGACAATATTAATAAGGGGTATAACTACAATAGTAATGGGGTAATCACTAGTATTATAGGGACCCAACACATTGAACAACTTAATTCAAAATCTAGAAACTAATGAATAGCAAATGAAATGAATCAATTTATGCTATTGACACGAACTTAAAGCTACTGGTAAGAAACTAGAAAGTAGTGAAAACAAAAGAACTATTATGCGCTGAAATAAAAGTAATCTGAGTTAGTGAAAAGATGACACAAGCTGCATTATAAACAGAGTTAGAAACGATTATAGACATCATGGAAAAAACACAGTGAATTTATAATTTAACTATGAAAGACAAAACAAAAATAAAATGTAACCTTGACCAACACAGGGCCCCTCTACAAAGGTCTTGGATTATGAGTACTTAATCAATACTCCAACAACGCTTCAGGCATCCATGAAACACATTATTTATATTCAAAACAGAGAATGAGTTCTTCAACTACAGAGCCGGAATCTGAATTATTACATAAGCAAAAATTGAACTTGTTTTGCGTTCTGCACGCTGGTATTTATAGAGAAATTATACAACTATTTTGAAGAGATAAATCAGCTACAACAAAACATATAGACAGGAAAACATGCAGAATTCTTGTCCTTGGCTACTTGGAAACATAAATCTATGGTAGTGGCTGTTAGATTCCGTTTTCGCAGGTGGCAGATGAAGTCTGTGGCCTTAGGAAACCGCTTCGGATCCCATCACTGAGAAACGTGTGCAAACAGAGTCATGTTTGCCATAGGTTTCTATGTTTGACTTCCCTTTGACCAGAGTCCTCTTCATCGATCTAGCCCAGATGAATAGGATAAGATCCATTCTATGATGTTTTCCAAGCTACCCATGTAGTCCTTTTCCTCTCTTGACAACAATTTTGGAACTCAACATACCCCCACTGCGAGACTATTGCATGTCCCTATGCAATCAAAATTGTGAACTCCCTCCTTCTACTGCATTTGTTCTGAGACTTCAGCTAAAACATCCAACCTCTTCTTGCTTTTCCTTGGACCAACTACCATTCTAGGCTTCCTCATGAGAAATCTATACTTGAGGTTAATGAGTGCCCTGTTTAGCTTCTTATTCTTCCTTTTTAGTTTTCCTTTCTTCTTGTGCCATAGACTCAAATGAAGCATAGTGTTATCATGGATAATCTTATCCAATTTGTTCTGTTCTTTTAAAGCTTCATTTTTCCTCTGGATGTGCCTATTTAGAACCTCTAGCTCATAGATTTCTTGTTTAAGTGAGCTAGTCAAAGTCTCTTGTGATGTGGCAGGCTGCTTAAGGTTGGATGAAGTCCCTAGATCTACTCATGTATTCTTTTTCTCCAATGAATCAATGTAGTCATAAATCTGCTATTGGATTGGATCAATTCTTGGAGAGGCTCTCTTTGGGCTGCTTCCAAAGTGTTGTCAAGGAGAGTCCTATGGGCTATTGTCATGGGACTGAGTTGGAGTTTCTTCCACCAAATCTATGAATTGGGTCTCTTTTGGTTTTGTTTTCTTCACTTTGCCCCTGAGTCTAGAACTTCTCCTCAAGCTTCTAGAGCCTATGATTTCTTCCTCTATAACCCGTTTCCTTTTTCCCTTCTCCTTCTCTTTCTTGAACTGATCCTTGATTTTGACTAGTCTCTTAGAAAGTAATTGTTCATTCTCTGATGAAGGTTTAGGAATATTTTTGTGGATTTCCTCAACTTTTTCTTTCATTTTTCTCCTTTGTTTTTTTTCTTTCTGATCTCTGTTAATGTTTCAGAGATGGGCTCTTCTTCATTGTTTTTCTGTGCTGAAATTTTAGGAGTGTTTTGAATGGTGAGACTGGTTTTCCTTCTCCTACTTCTTTTTACAGAACTTCCCTTAGGCAATTCTGGTGCATCTTGGAAGAAGTTTCTGACAAAAAAGTTCTCCCATGTGTCCCCTACACTCTTTAAGTGATATTCAACTAAAATTTTTACTAGACCATGGTGATAAAGATTGGTTTCTATGGCTTCCATTTTCTTTTGAACAATAGTGGCCATTCTCCTCAAACTATTCAACAGAAAAAATGTGAGATTGAGGGTTCCGTTTTCAAGAAAATTCATCAAAAATCTTATGTGATATACATACATGGAACTAAATCTTCCCTCGCATGTAATAATATTTTGAAAAATTAATAACATGCTACTCCATTTATCCTTAAGTGCAAAGATTGTGATTCCTCTCCTAAAAACTAAAGTGTCCATACCTAGATTCTTGAGAATGATTTTCCAAGTTTCATCATGGAATTATTTGTTCTTGAACCACCTCTCTCCTAACCTTGGTAACTCGATTGCTTCAACAATAAAAGACTCGATCACTGTAAAATTTATGTCACCTATCTCCACGTCCATTCCATCAAACAATCTGGCAAATTATTTGGTGATTTCTTTATGGTGACCATTGAATTTTTCAATGAAACTCAACCAACCAGCTTTATTCAACATTCCTTTCAACTGAGGATAACCTTCCATGTACTTCACTCCTATGGGTTCATTTCTAACATTGAGACCCATCACTTCTGTTCTCTACTATTCTTCAAAACTCCCTTCACTATCTGAGAAATGGAGTGACTGCGTAAAGAGGACTATGTATACGGCAGTGGGACAATTGGTTTATGGAAACAAAAATAACTATGGATATGGGGATGAAATGACAGAGACTATGAGTATGAGATAAAACGACTGTAAATACATGGTATACAAAAACAAAGAAGTTGTATGCATAAAATATGTGGAGACAGAGTGTGCACAAGATATATGAAACATAGTGGTTGTACACGTAAACTATGTGAAAAACAAAGTGACTGCTATACACAGAGAATGCGAAAACAGAATCATTGTGTGCTCAATGTAACAGAGTGTTTGTATGCACAAGAAGGCTGCAGAAGTATACGAGAGAAACTCGGTGTAATAAATGAACGATAGGGTTTTTAAGAGTCATATTCAAATGGGTTATGTCATGAATCTAATCGTTTAACAGTGTGCTGGATAAGTACAATTAAGTTCGAGTAAAAAATGGAGATTTCATCATTAGACCGTTAGGAATTAAAGTCGGAAGGTGTTGCAGAATTATCATGGCAATCAAATCTCATAATGATAAATCAAGGAGTCATGTGATTATACGATTATACAACTTATGTTTTGTATTTCTTTTTGAAATAAGTTTTTGTTCTTACCTCTAGAACCATTCCTTCTGCTTGCCAATATTTTTTTGTTTGCTTCCTCAGGTGCTTAGATGTGATAGGTCTTCAAAAGTTGTTCTCTCATCCATTACTTGCTTATGAAATTTTATTATGAACTGGCCCCTTTTTTCTTGAACTGATGATCATATTGTTGTTGCAGAATTAGATTGGCTGCAAAACAGGATTAGCCACGGAACGGGAACAATTGCGGAACGTGAAAATAGTTGCAGAATGTAAAACAGAGAGTAAAATGTGACTTTATGAATGAATGAAATGGAGATGGTTGTGTGGGTCAAAATATGACAAAATGAAAAATAAAAAAATGGAGATGGGAGAAATGCTGGAGAAGAAAAATTTATTGGTGGAATATGGTAGTGGAGTGAAGTGAAACTTGCAGAAGTAAAACAGAGTGAAATGAAATAAAACAATGAATTTTGCAGAATGCATAATGAGTCACCATCTTTTTTGGAAAATATAGGGTGTCAGAGTCTTTTGATTTTCACCCTGTATTTCCTATATAAGCATGCTAATCAGTGATTGTTTTTCAACCTTATACAATTTATTTATTTATTTATTACTATTATTTTTTTTGGATGATAAAAAAAATGACTAAGTTGGTGGAGAAGAAGGATTCTTCTTCACCAACTTCATTTCAGAATTGTTTTGAAAGATCTTGATGAACTCCTCCTTTGAGATTGTATTTTGATAACTTTTCAATCTATGACCATTCACAAGGAGAGGAGTTTGATTCTCATCTATTGTTCTGATTCTTACTGCTCCATTACTGAAATTTTTTTTAATCTGATATGGCCCAAGCCAATGAGTTTGAAACTTCCCTTGAAAACCCTTAAATTTTGAATCGAATAACAGTGCCCAATCTCCTTCTTGAAACCTTTTGTCCTTGATGTATTTTTCATGCCATTTAGCCCTCTGTTGCTGAGCTAGACCAGTTCTTTGAACAACCTCTTGTTTGATTTGATCAAGTTCATTCAACTGCTCCAGCTTATGCTTTTGAGCTTCTGATAAATCCATCTCTAACTGGATTGCCATCTTGAAAGTTTTGACTTGGAACTCTATGGGGAACAAGACTTGCTTCCCATAAACAAGTTCATAGTGTGTATGTCTTGTTTTGTTCCTCCATGTAGTTCTATAGGCCCATAAGGCTTCAGGAAGCCTTTCTGCCCAATCTCTTCTATGTAGATGCACAATCTTGGTGAGGATTTTTTCAATCACTTTATTTGTAGACTCCACTTGACCATTTTCTTGTGGATGATAGGGAGTGGATTTCCTATGCTTGATCTTGTACTCCTCCATAAGCCTCTCCATCATGTTGGATGTGAATTGAGCTCCCCGATCTGCCACAATTTCTCTTGGAATACCAAAGTGAGTAAAAATATCCTCAAAAATAAAGCTAACTACAATTTTTTCGTTAGCAAAAAGTAATGCTTTGGATTCTACCCATTTGGTGACATAATCAGTGCATACCAATATATACTTTTTTTGCTTGGATGGAGGATTAATAGGTCCAATAAAGTCTGAAGCCCATTTTTCAAAGGGTTTAATAAGTATCTGAGGTTGTAATGGCATTTCATTTGAGGGAGTACGTTTCTCTACCCTTTGGCAGTTGTCGCACCTTCTGACATATTCTTTAGCATCTTTGAAGATGGACGACCAATAATATCCTTAAGAAAGGATTTTATAGACTGTCCTCTTATCAGCAAATTGTCGACCACACGTCTCATCATGACATGCTTTGAGAATATCAGGAATTTCATCTTCCTTGACACACCTTCTGATCATGTGATCTAGACCTATTTTATACAATTCGTCAATGATCCATGAATATCTTGCACTATCTTGAATAATCTTTCTTTTCTCTCTAGGAAATAAATGTGAAGGTAATTTCCCTATAACCAAGTAGTTAGCAACATCTCCAAACCAAGGAGTTTGAGTAGTTACTGCAAAGAGATATTCATTAGGAAACTTATTTTCAATCGGAGAGTCTTCTTTGATATTTTGAATCCTGGATAAGAAATCAACAATTGTGTTTTGTTTTCCAAGTCTATCTAGCACAATAATGTTGAATTCTTGCAAAATTAAAATCCATATTGTAACTCTACCATTAGTAATAGGTCTATTCATAAAATATCTAATTGCAGAATGATCTATATGAACAAAGGTTTCATAGCCTGTTATATAGTGTCTGAACTTGTTAATTTCATGAACACCAACTAAGAATTCTTTTTCAGCCACAATATAATTCAACTCAGTGGGACTCAAATTTTTACTTGTGTAGTAAATGGCGTAAGGAATCAAATCTTTTTGTCCCAATACAGCTCCTAGAGCTGTATCTGAAGCATCTATAGAAATATGGAAAGGAAGTTTCCAATTTGGTCCTCTTAAGATAGGTGCTTCAGATATTTTTTCTTTCAAGGTTTTAAATGCTAGTTGGCAATGAGGATTTCACTTGAATTCACAATCTTTTGTAAGCAATTTGAAGAGTGGAGATGCTACTTTGGTGAAGTTTTCTATAAACCTTCTATAATATCCTATAAATCCTAGAAAACTTCTAACATCTTTTTGGCAATTTGGAATTGGTAACTTAGAGATGACTTCAACTTTTGATTTTTCCACTTTAATCCCATCTCCTGAAATGTGATGTCCTAAAACAATAGCTTTTGTAAACATCATAAAGCGTTTTTCATGGCTTAGTGAAAGCTTTGTTTCTTTACATATTTTAAGGACTTTTTCCAAATTTTCCAAAGCTTCTTCAAATGTGTTACCATACACTGTAAAATCATCCATATATACCTCTACACAATCATGTATTAGATAAGAAAAAATTCCTAGTACTTCTCTTTGGAATGTTGCTGGTGCATTACATAACCCAAAAGGAAGCACTCGGTAAGCAAAAGTTCCCCATGGACAAGTAAATGTGGTTTTATCCTGATCTTCAGGTGCTATCTAAGTTTGATTATAACCACTAAAAACATCCAAGAATGAGAAATACTTTTTACCTACTAATGTATCTAACACTTGATCTATAAAGGGGAAAGGAAAGTGATATTTCAAGGTTTCTTTATTCAATTCTCAGTAATCAATGCACACCCTCCATTTACCATTCTTTTTAGGCACAATTACCAAAGGAGAAACCCATTGGCTATCTAAAATTGGGTGAATGAAGTTTACATTGAGTAATTTTTGGAGATTTTCTTTCACAATCTCCCTAAGATTTGGATTCATTCTTCTTTGAGGTTGTCTGATTGGTCTATTGTTTTCCTCAATATAGTTATGTTGGATACAAGTCTTAGGATCAATACCTTTCATGTCGGTATACTCCCGTGCAAATGCAGCAGAATGCTTTTGTAATATTTTGGTTAGCTCTTCTTGTTGTAGTTTCTCCAAGTTTTTGTTTATGTTCAATGTCCTACTTGGAAAAATTTCAATTGTAGAGATACCAAACTCTTCCATAGAATAGAGAGACATCTGCCTAGATGACAAGTATTCAACATTGGATTTTTCTTGGAATTGTGCATGATCATATTCTGAAGATGTTTCAAAGTTTTCCAATGTGTTCAAAATTTGACTATCTTCACTAATCTTAGATAGAGTAAAGATAGGCTGAATAACATCTTCATCATTGATCCATTCCTTGTCATCTATTTCTGCGATCACTTTTGCTGGAGGATACAAAGTAAATTTCTTTGTTGAATTACCATCAGAAAAATACATGTCACTAGATCTACAACTAATAAAAGCATCAGTTGTGGCCAACCAAGGTCTTCCTAATATGAGTGGGTGTCCTCCTAGATTATTCTTGGGAGTTAAAATCATGAAATCAACAGGATATTCCCAATAATCTAAGGAGATTGAAATATCTTCTAGCACACCATCTGGTTTGATTACTGATCTATCTACAAGTTGCAGTAAGGTAGGTGTGTAAAGAAGATTAGGAAGTTTAAGTTGCTCCATAGTTTGTCTACTCATAATGTTTATTGCTGCCCCTAAGTCAATCAATGTGTTTGGAATTTCAATCCCATTTATATGTGTCTTGACAATTGGACTTCCTATATCCACATATTTTTGTATGGAAATCTTTCCCATCATGATATCTGCTTTCTTCCCTACCAGGTGAATTCTTTTTGTTTCTCTTGGTTTTGTTCCTGGTCATTTGATGTTCAACTCCTTTATTGTTTTAGCTAGAATTGGATTTTCTCTAATGGCTTGTAACAAGGGAATTTTGATAAAAACATTCTTCAATTCATATAGGAAGTCATAATTGGGCAACAAGATCTGTTTTTCTACTCCTCTATTAATTTGTAATCTCTCAGGAAAAGAAGGTGTAGAAGTAGACGCTGGTTTCTCAATGATAGGAGTTGTGTTTATTGATTCTTTTTGTTTTCCTTTTTCAATTTTTTGGTTTTGGAGGGATGTTCCCTCAAAAATTTTATTGACTTTTAGAGAATCCTCCATAGAAGCATCTTGTTCTTGAATGACTATAGAAGGTTTTTACTTTTCTAATATCCTACTAGATCTAAGTTGAACATCATTAAGATCTAGAGGAGCAATCATGTAAGTAGGAAATTGTTGTCCTTCTACCATGTAAGTGTTATGAGGGTTTTTATTATTGGGGTTTGGAAATGGTTGGGCTAGTAGTTGATTTGATTTTTGTTGAAATGGAAGTAAGAGTTGAGGATTTTGACTTTGTTGTGGAGGTTGTTGTGGAAATGGCAATGAAAGGTGAGGGCTTTGATTTGGAAGTTGTGGTTGCTAATTTTGCTGCTGATTTTGTGGGGGAGGATAGCTCTGATAAGATGGAGGATATTGATAATATTGAGCAAATCTCCCATAAGGATTTTGTACTCCTTGTGCCCATGGTTGAGATTGATACTGAGTTTGAGGTTGAGGCCAAGGTTGTTGCCAAGAATTCCAGTTTAGTGGGGGCTGAAAATACATTGGATTGTTAAATCCTTCATTTTGTGGCCCCTTCCAAGGTCTTCTTGCAACAAAACAAAGAGGTTCTATAGAATTTGGGATTGTTTCCTCTTGAAAGATAGCCTTAAGACCTGGGATTGAAGGACAACCCTTGGTCTCATGACTTTCTGAACAAATAATACAAGTTTCTACAATTTTTGCATCTAAAGATCATTCCCTTAGAGCATGTTTATTTCTGCATTTTGGACAAAAGATGGCTAAAGCATCAGCCTCTATTTTCTACTTATTTTGGATTTTAAGGGTGTCTAGCTGCTCACTAAGGCTCCCCAAAATATCAGTTTTAAACTCATCAAGAATATTGCCAATTTCTGCCCTACTTATAGATCTGGTTGCAGATTTGTTTGCTCTAACAAGAGAAGGATCTCTCGGTCCTTTCCCGGTTTTAGATTTCCCTCTTGAGAGATGAACACATAGTTCTGCTATGTTATTTAATGGAAGTTGAGAGATATCTATCATTCATCTCTAATGGCCTTTAACAAAAGAGCTTTCAAAGTTTCTTCATCTAAATTATTCATTTTTGCTCTTTTCAAATTGTAGTTGAATCTCTCAAGAAAATCCTCTAAGTTTTCATCTTCCTTTTGCATCATTTTGAACACCTCATCCTTATGATTGGTAGGCATACAATAATCCAAATATCTATCCAAAAATTCTTGTTTCATGTCATTCCATGTTCTAATGGATTGAGTGACTAGCCCCATAAACCATTTCAAAGCAACCCATTTTAGTGTTGAAGGGAACTATTTTAGTTCTTGAGAGTCTTTTAGATAGTCATAGGTTCTGCACAAGACTTCAAACTCAAACAAAAATGTTTCAGGGTCCTCACTTCTCAACCCATAAAATTTTGGGAGGATAGATGGTGAGATGTTTTTCATTGTGGTATGTGTTTCCTCATCTACTATAGGGAATTCAAATGATTTATCTACTTCCCTATTTCCTCTGCCTCCTCCATTATCACCTCTACCTTGTCCATTGTTACCTCTACCTCCTCCATTGTTTCCTCTACTTCTCTCTCTACCCCCTCCTCCAAACAAAGAGAATTCTCCATCTTGTTCTTCTTCTGCCATTATAGTTTCTTCAGAGTCCTCTGGTTCTTCTATTAATGGATTATGGGAGAGATTTTCTACTTCTTCTTAACTAGGTATTCCTACTTCCTCAACTACAATAGGCTCCCCTGTATGGGTGAAAAAGGTCTTCTCTCCTAGGTCTATTTTAGTAGATGAAGTGGGAGAATATTCCAACTGAGTTGTTGCCCCTTGAATTCCAAGAATCCTATGGCTGGGAGTATGAGTCTGGGATGGAGGTGTGTCTTTTCTAACTCTTGGAGAAGTAGGTGGTGTTGAGGAAATCAAACTTCTGCCCCTAGCTATAAATCTACCCCTAGAGGCTCCTTCTCTATGCATGTCATTGTTTTGTTTTGTTGTTGTTGTTTTTTTTTTTTTTATGAATGTAAGAGATAAGGATACCTAGTTACACTTCCCCGGCAACGGCACCAAAATGTTTAGTCAATTTAGTGTCCTAAATTTCTCGACATAAATTATCAATTTGGGTGTCGTAAACTAATGAAGTATAGTGCACTATATGTGCTAGATGACCCTTCTTACCTCACTGTTTTTGAGTTTTATGTTTGCTTTGGGGTTTTTCTCTTTTGATTCCTAATGTTCTACAATGTACTCTACAAAATCTTAAATCCACTACTGCTAAGAATCTAGAGAAATGAAATGAGAGATAAAAGTGCTTTAAGCTAGATTTGGAAGTAAAGTTTTAACCAAGAAAATGAAAACACAGCTTCTCTTCTTGCTATTATGATTGTTTCCAAAACATGAACTAAAAGGACTTAAAACTATTATCTACTCAATTACAAAACCAAATCTTAAATGAGAAAATGAGATTGCAGCTATCTATGATAAACCAAAAATGAAATAATGGAAATAAGATTACGACTACTATCTAATCTATTGTAGAATCAAAACTTAATGAACAACTGAAGATGGAATTGCAGCTAAACTAAGTGAAAAACTATAATTGAAAATGAAGTTGCAACTATTCTATTATGAAAGTAAAGTTGAATGAAGTATTTTGTCACTCTGCTACACAATTTCGGGAGAACTACCTCCTTGTGATATCATTTTGATAGATTTCATTCTTCATTTTTCTAAGAAAAGTAAACATAAAAATGTAGAGAAAGACTCATTCATAAATGAAACATTTCACCACTTAGTTTTAAGATTAACCATCAACTGAAAGGGGCTTTTGGAAACATTCACTTGCAACATGAGTTACTAAACTAATAAAAAAATGGCATTGAATAACTTAATTCAAAATCTAAAAACTAATGAACAAAAAATTAAATGAATCAATTTATGCTATTGACAACAACTTAAAGCTACTGGTAAGAAACTAGAAAGTAGTGAAAACAAAAGAACTATTCTACGCTGAAATAAAACTACTCTGAGTTAGTGAAAAGATGACACAAGTTGCATTATAAACAGAGTTATAAAATGATTATAAACATCATGGAAAAACATAGTGAATTTACAATTTAACTAAGAAAGACAAAACAGAAATAAAATGTAACCTTGACCAACACAAGGGCCCTCTGCAAAGGTCTCAGATTATGAGCACCTAATCAATACTCCAACAACGCTTCAGGCATCCATGAAACAACGTATTTATATTCAAAATAGAGAATGAGTTCTTCAACTATAGAGCGGAAATCTAAACTATTACATAAGCAAAAATTGAACTTATTCTGTGTTTTACATGCTAGTATTTATAGAGAAATTATACAACTATTTTGAAGAGAGAAATCAGCTACAACAAAACACGTAGACAGGAAAACATGCAAAATTCTTGTCCTTGGTTGCTTGGAAACATAAATCTATGGTAGTAGTTGTTAGATTCCATTTGCACAGGTGGCAGATGAAGTCTGTGGCCTCTGGAAACTGCTTTGGATCCCATCACTAAGAAATGTGTGCAAAATAAAGTCATGTTTGCCATAGGTTTTTATGTTTGACTTCCCTTTGACCAGAGTCCTCTTCATCGATCTAGGCAAGATGAATAGGATACAATCCATGCTCTAATGTTTTCCAAGCTACCCATGTAGTCATTTTCCTCTCTTGACACCTGTAACCTACAAAAGTGTGGAAGTCACTGCAGAACAACTAATTAGCTGTGGAACGTGGCTGTGTTTCGTAGCCAAAAGACAAAACTTATTCAAATAGCAAACATAACAATATAACATGTAAATCACTGAAATATACTCCTTGAGGCAATGTGTATGAATTTTTTATGATAAGGATGCATTTTTCATGGAAAAACAAAGAAGGAAGGATGAGAGAAGTTGCTAAAGGAAAGGCAGCTTTGGAACTCAACAATGCTCTCACATTGTTTATTTTTTATGTTTTAGAATTCGTATGTAGGTAATTTCTGTACGGGGTTAAAACCTACATTTGGTATCAAAGCTATTTTGGCTTCAAGTGGATGCCTTCGTTGCTGAGGGGTTTCGCTCGGGCTTGTGGTAGACCTTGTTTAGTGGGAGATCTGTGAGATCGATTCTCGTGGTGAAAGAAGATGGCAAGCAGTGGAAAGATAGAGATTGAGAAATTTAATGGTTAGAGTTTTGAGTTGTGGAAACTCAAGAAGGAGGATCTGTTGGTGGATAAAGATCAGTGGATCTTGGTAAATCCAGGTACTAAACCAACAAGAGTGTTCGATGAAGAATGGAAGAAGTTGGATCGGAAGGCAAAGAGCACAATACGATTATATGTCTTAGATTCAGTATTGCTGAATGTATTAGGGGAAGCTACGACGAAGGCTTTGTAGGACAAGTTAGGGACTTTGCACCAATCTAAGTCTCTGGTGAATAAACTGTTCCTGCGGAAAAAGCTGTATAACTTGAGGATGAAAGATGGAGACTCGGTGACAGAGCATCTGAACGAATTTAATACTGTGGTAAGTCAGTTAACATCTATTGATATTAAAATTTCAGATGAAGATAAGTGCATCAGTTTGTTGTGTTCTCTACCAGATTCGTGGGATAGTCTGGTTATTGCAATAGGTAGCAATGCAACTGACTTGCAGTTTGATGAAATGGTCTCATCCTTTCTGACGGAGGAAATGAGATGAAAAAATATGGAGAGCCAAAATGGTGATGCCTTGTCTGTACAAGGACGGTCCCAGAACAGAAACAAAAATAAGTCATCGAGTAGGAGATCTAAATCTAGAGGGAGATCTAAATATTAAGGAAAACCTGCAAAGGTGGTGTGCTAGAAATGAAGAAAGGAAGGGCACTACAAAAGGGATTGTAAATCTAAAGTTCTTGATAAAGGAAAGGGATTTGATGATGCTACTTCCGTAGAGGCGAAAAACACCTCAGATGAATGTGGGGATGTGTACTTGGCTTCTTCAAGTACACATGTACATCATGAGGCATAGTTGATTGACTCAGGTGCATCCTTTCACTTCAATCCCCATAGAGAGTGGTTCTGCAAGTATGAGAAAGACGATGGTGGTGATGTCTTCTTAGCAGATGATAGGAAGGCTAAAATCGTTGGTCGTGGAAAAGTAAAGTTTTAGTTGCAAGGTGGAAGGGTTAGAACACTTCTGGGTGTTCTTCATATTACTGCATTGGACATAAATCTGATTTCTATAAGCAAGTTGGATGATGCAGGTTTAAAACAGTGTTTAAGAAGGATATCTGCAAGATGGTTTGGGGAGAACTGGTATTGATGCTGGAATACAGAGGCTATTGCAATGCTGGAAGATAGAGGCTATGATGTAGTCTTTAGTAAGGGGAAGGTTTTCCTTCAACACATCACCACTAGACAGGTGAAGCAGATCAGTTCATGTTATAGACATTTTTGTGCCTTACAGCATTGAGCATGAAATGTCCATAATCTAAGGGATCCAAAGTCCCTAAACATGTTGTTCCTACCCCTAGAGGAACAAGGCTAACAAACCACAGCAATTCACAGAAGTTCTCCACCAAAAAACTGCTCAAAACAAGTCAATTCAGGATCATTTCAGTGGCTACACTAGCTGTTTGCGCTGAATGTCAAAGCCAACACTGGCTACCTGCGTTGAATGTCAACTGGAACAAAGGCTACCTACGCTGAACGAGAGTGGACAAGTGGCAGGCTCATTTCTCAAGGTGTCAAAACCCAGGAAGCTTCCAAAATGACACTTGCCTCAGGGAATTCGACTGGTGATGAGTAAGAGGTTCCAAATCTCCAAGTGGAAGCAAGAACCTCCAAGTGGACTCAAGAACCGACAGAGGGAGAGGACACTAGTCATATCTCAAGCTGACTCATCCTCTCTCCAAACATCTATATATGGATCTCTCCTCCATGAGATCAGGAGGCTGGAATTTTGTTATTGCAAAGAATTGCTGTTGGTTTGAGACTGGAATCATTGGGTGCTTAATGCTTTGAAGGGGCTGAAGATAGGAATTCCATTTGCTGGGAAGGAGATGCTGGATTGGAGCCCTCTGGGTTGTATCTCTTCCTGAACCTTGTTATTCATTAATAAAGCTATCTTGGTTTCTCCTATATGCTGATGTATTTTGATGTATGAATGTATTAGTGTATTTGGTTTATTTCTAATCCTAAACTAGTTATGAATGTGAACATCTGTCTTTGTGTAGTGTTCTTCTCTTGTCTCAAGTAGCTGTTCTCTTGTCGCAAGTAGTTGTTCTCTTGTGATCTTGCAGGAAGTTGTAGCTGGATAAGAAAGAAGGCAAGTAGCTGTGAACACCCAAAGAGAAGGGAGATTGGATCGAGGGACAAACGGAAGACACCGGTAAGTCTATTGATTTCTCTTCTTTCACATTTCATAAAGGAAGAAACCAGTATAGCTGTACTCGTTTGTTGCTAAGGAACTGTCACACCTTAGGTGGATAGGATCGTCCTACATAGGCATTTTTCCCCACAACAGTTCATGGGTCAAGAACCTGTATGCTCTTGAGGTTCAAGATGCATGAAAAGCCTTGAGGAGCAAGGCAACTAATGGAGACTTGGTGGTTGAGAGGGAAAGTACATTACCTCTCAACATGCAGCGCCAGAAGAAGTCTTAGACAATTATGGAGGAGCCACAATTGGTGAAGCAGCTTCAGGAGGTTGTGGAGCAGACACAACTGGGGAAGTCGAAAGGAGACAGAGTGGAGGCATCCACTCATGCAGAGACCTCCAGTAGGGGGAAATTTCGAGCTAGGTGGGTAGATGGATCACATGCATCCATACCTCTAGGTAGGAAGTGGGGCGATGTGGAGTGACAATCCTATGAAGGCTGGAATAGGGACAGGATCATTGAGGTACCCAACTTGTTTGATTAGACCTTGCTACGGGATCCCCGACGAGGAGTAGTAGGATAGGCTGAGTGGGTAGAGACAGATGCGGATGGAGCGACATAGAGAGCTACAGTGCAAGAATACCAAGACAATGCAGAGCTAGTAGGTTGCAACAATGCGAGAGGCACAAGAGTGTTGCACCAGTGAAGGATGGCACAGAGAGGTGTGCAATGGTGTGAGATGCGTGGAGTGTTGCAGCAGCTGAGAGGTTAGAGAGGGAGCACTTGTCAGCGGAAGATGGAGCTTCAGCATCAGAGTATGTTTCTAGCCCAATAGAGAGGTCAGTTGGGAGTTTTTTTGTTTCTAGAGATGCTGGAGCAACCACACTAGGTAGAAGTGTTGCATGCAGAACATTCCTAAGGTACAGGATCGGGTTCGAGTTGAATGCCTTTCTTGTTGAGAGAGAGTGTTGAAAATAGCAACAAGAAATGCTAAAAATAAAAGTGCTAAAAGTAGCATTGCTATAAATAGCAGTTTGGGTACGAGTGCTGGATTGAGCAACAGGGAATGAAAAATGGAAGTGATAAAAATAGCATTGTTATTTTTAGCAGTTCAGGATGGATTCCTATTTTAGTCAGTCCCTAAACTAAAATAGTGAAGTAAAATTCGAATTTGAACTTAATATTTGTTTGAAAATAAATTAATTAATTCAACATGAGTTAATTAGTTGTGAAAAATCAAACATGAAATCTATGTGAAGACATGCAACAGTTTCTCCATTAATTGAGTAATTTATCCATTAGTTAAAGAGACAAGGATGAGTTCTAATTTGAGTTGTAATTAGTTGGCTCAGTTAACTGAGTCAAGTCCAGTTAGATTGATTTAAACAGTTTTCTTAAATTAATGTGAGTTCAGTTAGTTAATGCATGCTTGCATATAACTGCTGCACTTCAGATAACTGAATATTCTCTAATGAATAACTCATGCATGTCAATTCAAACAGAGACCCATTTGAGATTAGAGGAGGGATAGTGTACTATCATTTGGATGGATTTTTACTATAAAGGAAGCTCATCCATGGAGAAGGATTTATCTCCTTCAGGATTGCGCAGTTAAATCAGAGGTTAGTGAGTGTGTGAAGAGGCCAATTCACACAAGTGGCTGCACTAAACCCCAAGGAAAATTGCGCAAATGAATAGGAGGCTTGGAGGGCATAGGAGAAGGTTTGAGAAAGACCTTTGACTGTCTATGAGCAGCAGAGGGATTACAGAGAGAGAAAGATAGCTTATGAGCTGATTCTTTTTGTAATCTGGACAATATTTCCACTTGTATGATAATACAGAGTTGGGGTTTTAGGCTGAGGCTTTCCCCGGGTTATTTCTTCTGTGTTATGTGTGATTGATTTCTATTTATCAGTTATATGTGTTCAATTGATCTTGCTCATATTCGATTAAGCTTCCACATAATGTTTGTAGAAGTATATCAAGTATTTTTCTTTAGTATATTGCATTATCAGGTGATCTACAGTGGGAATTTCTACACTTCCATCACTGATAGTGGCATCAAATAATGAGAAGCTCCTGAATCAAACATGTAATTATCGAGCAGGAGGTCATGTACTACCAAAGTGACATAAAAGGTG
Source organism: Pinus tabuliformis (assembly GCA_031772625.1). Classification (NCBI taxonomy): domain Eukaryota; kingdom Viridiplantae; phylum Streptophyta; class Pinopsida; order Pinales; family Pinaceae; genus Pinus; species Pinus tabuliformis. Next base: position 309,704,571 of record CM062806.1, on the reverse strand, counting down.
GGGTGAAGGGATATTGTTCCTCAACATGAATTCAAAATACTACCATTGGCCTCTCTTTTTACAGGTTCAGATTTTCAAGTGGTTGGAATGAAGTGGAAGGAAATAGAAAATGGAGACTTTGGCCTTGTAGGTGGGTTCTTTCAAGAGCTAAGACAATGGGACTGGTATCTTGAATTTTTCAAACTCTTTTTGAAGGCTAAAGATGGTAGGGCCTTTCTCTATAGTGCTAATTTCCACAAGCTCCCTTTCTTTTTCATGAGTGAGTCTAGTAGCGGGAGGTGATTTAACTTCTTTGACAACTTCAAGCTTATAGTTGTTTGAATGAGAGGACTCTTTCTTTCTTAGAATGATTGGATCTATGGGTCCCTTCCCCTTGTTAGCATACTTAGAAAGATCCTAGGAAGAAGTACCTTCATTCTGATCTGGTGCTCTTGATATCTTTCTAGATGACCACAGATCATACTTCTTATGTAGCTGAGCCTACAAGAAGTCATCAAAATATTTTCAGTAGTCATTGATCTTGTCATCGTCCAATGTGGCATGAAGTTACTCCTCCTCTTCATATGTTCTGAGTTCGTTTCCCTCATCAGAGAAAGAGGAATATATGTTCCCCTAAACATTACTTGTATCTAGTGTTAGCTCCCTCGAATCATCTTCTATATACAATGGAGGATGGATATGGTCTTGTTTCTCTCTTCTCTCCCTTAGCATTATCTGTAGGGGAGGCCTTCTATATTTGGGATTAAAACCTCGATTAGTAGTTGGGAAGTTTTGTCTTTGAAGGATTTTATTCTCCAGCTCCATTTTTGTCGATTTTCTTGATAATTTCTTTATCAACTTATCCATCTCCTTTATCCTATGATCTTGAGATTCTCTTCCTTGACCTGAGGAAGATGCCTCCTCTTTCCCCCTTGTTATCGGGAAATCTAGTGTCCACTCAGAGTTGCTAGTCCCACTAAGACTGGTAGCTATCTTACAAACAAACAAACTAAAGCTACTTTCGCTTTCCTTTATGAGAAGTAGATAAGAGAGGAACAAATGATACCAACCTCAGTCTTGCGCTTAGTTCCTTGCTTGGTTCGTCTCCCTTCTAACAGATCCTTGCCACTTTGCCTTTACCTACCCAGCTTCAAAGAGCACCTATGGAATCAAAGAAGCATAATACTATCGAAGAACAGAGATCTACAATCATAAAAAATATAGGACCAGATATATATTGACCACACAAATGCATATATCGTCAAACATACAAGAATGTGGAGGAAAACTTGAATAGCTTTACTAATATAAAGAATAGAAAAGAGGATTACAACCAATTGTTCTGACCCAGTGTCATCCTCCCAGCATGAAATCCCTTCTTCACCTCATGAAAATCTTAGATCACCCAACACTATGATGTTGTACCAAGAAACCAACAACACTTCCTTACAAGATACAAAATTCCAGCCTCTGGATCTCTGGGATGAGGGATCCATATATAGATGATTGCAGGGGGGTGAGTCAGCTTCTAGGATTTTGAATAGTGTCCTCTCTCTGATAGTTCTTGATTCCACTTGGAGATTGATGATCTCTTACTCATCCCTGGGCGAATTCAGAGAGGCAAGTGTCACAGGAGAAGTATTTGGAAGATTCCATGACGATCCACCTTGCAAACTTTCTCTGCCATTTGTCTACTCTTGCCCATCGCACCCTACAGAAGGGATTTCCAGTATGCATCGCACCCTACAGAAGGGCTTTCCAGTATGGATCACACCCTTTACACTGGGCAGGTGAGATGCATCACACCCTCTGCATTGGACAGTCTGTATGGTCGAGCTTTGACTAGTTCTGAGCAGTTTTCTATGGAGAACTTCTGGGAGATGATGTAATCAGCTGACCTTGTTCCTTTAGGTTATGAAACAACACTTTTAGGGACTTAGGAACCCTTGGTTTATGGACATGTATGATTGGGGTTGCAGTGCCCAAAAATGTCTACAACAGTTGCCCCCTAAAGCATGAGGTCGTTAATCTTTTGATGTCGGGTGAAATGATTTATCATGAGGATCCGAATTTTTTTCGAGCTGGAAGGCGACCTGTAATAAGATACAATACAATACATTATATTCATAATATTTTTCATGATCTAGCTGAGGCGGGCATTCCCATGCTCAACTTTATAAATTCATTTTCATGTACATAAGACAGACAACTGTTTGTGTGGTAGACTGATGATTCTGATAGAGTCATCATCCTTTGATTCAGATGATCATCTGTGTAGCAATGATATACATTTGATGTCTTTATTTTCTTGAATATATCGTAGCCCGGATGGATGAAACTAGATCCGGGGTCTTCAAACTCGTCGAATCTTCACTCAGAGTACAAGTCGATCCATGTGAAAGATGTTCTGGAGTCGAACATGGAAAGACATCGCCTGATTACCTGCCAATGATGCGAGCTGTTAATAGGCGCGAGAGGAATCATCGATAATGATGATGACACTAAAGGTACTACAATACAATTCACATGGTGTGAAAAAGGGACTTGGTGTTGAACACCACGCAAAATCTTTCGGTCGAAGGTCATTGATGTAAACCTGTCGCCAAAAGTGAGAAACTTGCCATTGAGGCATGCAAGCTTCAAAGTACTGAAAGGGTTGTTCCTAGGTCGACTTCTTGGATAATGAGCTGATGTTGACAAGAGGCAACCCATCATAGGAGGGCCTTAATGAATCCCACATCTACGACATGGAATAGACTAAATTATTTTGGAGGTGAAAACGATCTGATGATACAGGGTTCAGGGTGGCAGTCATGAAAGAATGGAGCGTGAATGTATTGAAACATATGAGACACAGGTGAATTCTCTGAGCGACTTCTCTTAAACATACCGACGACACTGACATGGATTGGTAGCATTAACCCCAAATATGGATGGTGCGATGGACCAATGGTGATATGACTGGTGAACGGAATAACCCAACCTGACTCGGACGTGGAGTGAAAGTGTCATGTTCAAGAGCGACTTGCTACCAATAAAGTTTCTTCAAGTTTTCTTCCCAATTTTTCCCCAGTCATTGCTGACCAGTACCTCTTTATTTTTATCAAGCTTGAGGAGGATAACATATGCTTGTTCTATAATTTTCCCTTCAGGCAAACCCGTCGTTATGTTTTAATGAGCCTAGCGACAATGAAACTCGTTCTTGTCTATATGGACAAGTTTGTCGCTATTTGGTTTTAACGAGTTTAATGACAAAGATAACTCGGTCCTTTTCAATTTTAGAGAGTCTGAAAGGGATGTAAAGGAAACTCCAATAATCCTTTTTCGTCATATAATCCCTTAAGTCCGAAAAAGTATAAAATAATATGAAAGGGATGAATTTTCGGTAATTTTAACGAGCCGAAAAAAACAAGCGCTCAATATTTTTGTGTAATAATCCCTCAGGTCCAAAAAGATTAAAATCTAGAGGAGGGATAGCACTTCCGGTAGCTTTAATGAGCTATAGAGGCCAATTGCTTGGAAATTTTTTCATATTTTACGAGTCATATGAAAAGAGCTTAAAGGAGACTCGTCTTTTGAGGAACGAGTGATAATTTCAGGTAGCAGTTGATTCCAGGTAAGTTTTGGAATTTTCCAATCACGGCAGTGTCACAAGGATGGCTAAGAGAATCACTCTTCGCAGCTGTTCCTCAAAAGGGGTAAACAATCAAAGGAGGTGAAGGCTAAAACAGAGTGGAGGTGATGGTAAGAACACGACCAGGGCTCAAAAGCTGATGATAATGCATTCACAATGGTTATTTACTGGAAATTGGTTCATTTTTTAATGAGCTTAAACTTCGGGGGAACGTTTGCTCATTGCTAAGGTTTAATTTTTAACGAGCTTGAACTTCGCATAAAAACTGCTCGTGCCAGTCGTATAATAAGGATATCTCATCGATAGGTTCAATTTTTAAGGAGCTTGCACCATTCGAAACTTTGCTTCGGATCCTTTCATTATGCAAGCTAGGAACGACCAATCCTACGAGTTTAAAGGGCTGAGAAACTACAAACTACGAAAATAAATGGTCGTTCTTTACTTTCAGGCAAAAATGGTTGCATGCCCCTGGGTATAGCGAAGTAGAGTTTCTAGGTTACCATAGGAAAGTTCTCGCGTTCGCAAGATTGTTCCATCTGCGTCGCAGACAAAACACTTCCTTGGCGATGTCTATTGAAAGAGACAAAGGTGAGTGGCACGGTCGCCTCCACTCACATAACTTTGACGAGGGAATCTTATTCCAGACTAATCCCATTTTCCTAAACGGATGTGTGTGTCAGACTAGTCATATATCCTCTGCAGAAACCTACCCTATACCCAAGGTTTTCCTGCCGAAACAGACCAGGGTGCCTGCCCCCTGAGTTTCAGTCATGTACTCCCGAATCACTCGTGCTCTTCAGGTGGAAGGACTAGAAATTGATGAGACATTCCTTGCGTGAAAAGACCATTTAGGGATGGTATTTGACTATTATCTATGTGTGAGCCAGGTGTTATCACTGAAAATCTTGTTGCCAAAATTGCTCAGACTAGCTTAAGGACAAAGTGCTTTCGCAACGCATAAATCCTTTAGCAGTTTCGCAGCGCAACCTGTTTTAGTGATTTAGTAGCGAAAAACTCCGACTTTGCACTGGCTGCGCTACGAAATTGGGAATTGTTCAAATCCATAGCCAATATCTCACCCATATCACCTTTGTCTCCTATGGGTTCTGTGGGAATATGATATATGCATAGAAAAGCCTGTTTCTGCAATTTGATGGTGAAGTTTGTAACTCATCTGAGTTATGGCTACACGTTTGCTTGCCTTCTAGTAAGAATTTAAAGCTTGCTAACCAGGATAAAAGTCCTCAATCAGCTCCACTGTCAATGACAGATGATGTTAATAGAAAGATGGCTTTTGAATAAGGTGTCAATCATAAGAAGGAAAGCACACAGGTGTATAATAGAAGAAAGGTTTCCAGTTTGAGACTGAACATGTCATTATGCGAGAGGATGTACAACCCCATCAAAGTTGGAGAAAGAATCAGATAGTGATGTCACAACAGAGACAGATGTCAAGAAACAAATCATTAAGTGGACACCCAAGGTTCTGACCGTGTTACTCAAAGCAGGATGAACTAAGAGCAATGGAAGAAGACGCAGTTGGCCATTATGCTCAAATGTTTCTAGATGGACATTTTGTCCCAGGGTGTTATGTTCCTTTTCTGAGAGAGCTTGTGCAAGCAGAAAATCTTCCAATAGACTTAAGAGTAGCAGCTACAAAAAACCTTGGTCAGTACATGCCAACAAGTTCCCACTTGACAAAGGACTACAAGGATATTTTTGAGTGTTTGTTCCATTCAGAAACACCATAGCTCAAGGTAGCTGCATTGAGCTTAGCAGAAAAGTTTATTATCACATTTCCAAATGATTTTCCATCTACGATCACTTTGATCGAATCATGCCATCACAGCCACCGCCAGAAGGAGAGCATATGTCAAAGAGCGAAGTTCTTTGTAATTAAAGCCATCAAAGCTACAGCTATAGTAATCCACTTGGCAGAGAATGAATCTTGATTGTAATAAATGCTATGTCCAGCATGATGTAGGATTAGAATCCTAGTTGTTTTAGGTTTCTAGAGCTGTTAGTTAGTAGGTAGTGACTTTTATTAGTTAGTTTAAAAGTGAATAGGTGTCATTAGAAAAGGACTTCGAGTTCCCTTCAGATGATGGGGGGTCAGGTAGAAGAACTTTATAAATAGCTGAAACAGAGATAGACAAAGGGTTGGATGTTTTTGGAGAAGACTGTTTTGGTTTATGTATAGTAGATTTCAGTAATGCAAATGACTGTTGTTTCTTCTCAGGATTCACAATAGATCTTATTGTTCAAATGTATGATGGTTTATTCTCTTTAATGTTCTTTTACAGTTTGGTTAATGCATAATCACTCAGAACTCATGAATCATGCTCTGACTTCCTGTATGCCTAGGCAAACTGTGTTTCATGTAAGTTATGTTTGAACATTAGATGTAAAGTGCCCTGATTTCTATGAAAGGATAGTGTTATTGTTTACTGAGATATTAGTGACTCCATAAGCCCAATGGGAAGCAATTCTGTCCAGCCAGTACATTTTTCATGTGTCTTGTAAGAGTTAGCCATCTTGTTCAATATCAATAACCTATGAGAGAGCCCTCTCGGACTAAGGAGGCTAAGCCTTAGTTAAAAGCTTGGTTTGAAACAGTTACACAGAGTCTTGCTGATTGGCAGCCTTCAGTACCTGATTTTGTGATAACATTTTGGTGCGTCTGCCGGGAGTCTGATGATTACTCATTCCCGAAATTATGAAGCTGAACTTCTGAAGGTAGCAGGAGCTCAGAAGGTTTTCAAGGCTGCAAATCTACCTTGGCGACTCCATTGTTGAATAATTTAAAATTCATACATTCATGGTGATTCCACTGGAGTTATGAAGGACCCAGAAGCTACCATTCTTAGTTCAAGGTATGCATGCATAGATTTTTCAGGAATTCATGGTTTCCCAAATCATTTTCCCAAGGATGCATATTTTCTAAGGAATGGTCCCAAATTTAATGGAGAAGATTTGAGTTTAACTCTGAAGCATATCTCAGATTTCTGTCATTTTGCTGAGCTTCTTAGAGTTAAACATGAGGATGTTTGCATTATGTTATTTTATGATTCACTTCAAGGGAAATGCAAACAATGGATTGAAAGTTTTCCTATCAAATCCGTTAAGTCATTTCAAGACTTATGGCTTATGTTTTTGGAGGAATGGATAGATAGGTCAGAGGTGGTGACAAGCTCTCCTTCAGTTGAGGGTTTCAAACAATGGAATGATGATCATATTAATGAAGAAATAGGTGAAAATTTTTCTTTGTCCTTGTCCTCGTATCTAAAGTCATTTGACTGTAAAGAAGAGGATAAGATGAGATTTTTGGATGAAGTTGCTGAGGACATTGAGAAAGAAATTGAAGGTTTAGAAGGTCAAATTCAGGCATACAATTTTCATAATCATGATCATTATTTTCAGAAATTTTCTATGGCAGAACGCAAGGAGACAATGCTGGTTCCTTTCTCTTTCACGATTGAGGAACTGAACACTGTTGTTGAAGATCAGTTTGCACAACCAGAAAGTTACAAGAAAAATCAAGTTGATCATGTATTCTGGGATCCTATAGCTGATTACATGGAAGAGTTTTACACTCCAGTATTTCAGTTTTCCTATAAAGATCAGAGACAATTCCAGTGGCAGCGGTCATCACACTATCATATTGGCTCTGAACTCCGATGCAGTCAAAGAGGTCAAATATCAGATAAAACAGAGGATTGGCTACATTGGAAATTTCATATTGATTGAGCAGAAAGAAGTTGAAATTGTTAGGGTAGGTAGGTAGGTAAATGCAAATAAGCTCAAGGTTAACTGAGCATTTTTCAGTAGATGTAGCTTTCTTTCTCCTACAGTCATGCTTGTCAAGTAAGTTTCTGTTTGTCATAAATAGATAAGGCACTGGACCTGCAGGTTATTAGTGTACCACAAGGGCACACTATCCCAAGTGGAGCCACTGTTATCACTGAAAATCTTGTTGCCAAAATTGCTCAGACTAGCTTAAGGACAAAGTGCTTTCGCAGCGCATAAATCCTTTAGCAGTTTCGCAGCGCAACCTATTTTAGTGATTTCGTAGCGAAAAACTCCGACTTTGCACTGGCTGCGCTACGAAATTGGGAATTGTTCAAATCCATAGCCAATATCTCACCCATATCACCTTTGTCTCCTATGGGTTCTGTGGGAATATGATATATGCATAGAAAATCCTGTTTCTGCAATTTGATGGTGAAGTTTGTAATTCATCTGAGTTATGGCTACAGGTTTGCTTGCCTTCTAGTAAGAATTTAAAGCTTGCTAACCAGGATAAAAGTCCTCAATCAGCTCCACTGTCAATGACAACTGATGTTAATAGAAAGATGGCTTTTGAATAAGGTGCCAATCATAAGAAGGAAAGCACACATGTGTATAATAGAAGAAAGGTTTCCAGTTTGAGAGTGAACATGTCATTATGCGAGAGGATGTACAGCCCCATCAAAGTTGGAGAAAGAATCAGATAGTGATGTCACAACAGAGACAGATGTCAAGAAACAAATCATTAAGTGGACACCCAAGGTTCTGACCGTGTTACTCAAAGCAGGATGAACTAAGAGCAATGGAAGAAGATGCAGTTGGTCGTTATGCTCAGATGTTTCTAGATGGACATTCTGTCCCAGGGTGTTATGTTCCTTTTCTGAGAGAGCTTGTGCAAGCAGAAAATCTTCCAATAGACTTAAGAGTAGCAGCTACAAAAAACCTTGGTCAATACATGCCAACAAGTTCCCACTTGACAAAGGACTACAAGGATATTTTAGAGTGTCTGTTCCATTCAGAAACACCATAGCTCAAGGTAGCTGCATTGAGCTTAGCAGAAAAGTTTATTATCACATTTCCAAATGATTTTCCATCTACGATCACTTTGATTGAATCATGCCATCACAACCACCGCCAGAAGGAGAGCAGATGTCAAAGAGCGAAGTTATTTGTAATTAAAGCCATCAAAGCTACAACTATAGTAATCCACTTGGTAGAGAATGAATCTTGATTGTAATAAATGCTATGTCCAGCATGATGTAGGATTAGAATCCTAGTTGTTTTAGGTTTCTAGAGCTGTTAGTTAGTAGGTAGTGACGTTTATTAGTTAGTTTAAAAGTGAATAGGTGTCATTAGAAAAGGACTTCGAGTTCCCTTCAGATGATGGGGGGTCAGGTAGAAGAACTTTATAAATAGCTGAAACAGAGATAGACAAAGGGTTGGATGTTTTTGGAGAAGACTGTTTTGGTTTATGTATAGCAGATTTCAGTAATGCAAATGACTGTTGTTTCTTCTCAGGATTCACAATAGATATTATTGTTCAAATGTATGATGGTTTATTCTCTTTAATGTTCTTTTACAGTTTGGTTAATGCATAATCACTCAGAACTCATGAATCATGCTCTGACTTCCTGTATGCCTAGGCAAACTGTGTTTCATGTAAGTTATGTTTGAACATTAGATGTAAAGTGCCCTGATTTCTATGAAAGGATAGTGTTATTGTTTAGTGAGATATTAGTGACTCCATAAGCCCAATGGGAAGCAATTCTGTCCAGCCAGTACATTTTTCATGTGTCTTGTAAGAGTTAGCCATCTTGTTCAATATCAATAACCTATGAGAGAGCCCTCTCAGACTAAGGAGGCTAAGCCTTAGTTAAAAGCTTGGTTTGAAACAGTTACACAGAGTCTTGCTGATTGGCAGCCTTCAGTACCTGATTTTGTGATAACACCAGGAAACGAAAGCTGGTCTACGAGCTGGACCACTCGGCCTTCATGCAGAAAACACATTACTCTAAAGAGTGAGGAGACACTGGCTCCCATGCTATAAATATAGTCGCATCCAAGGAGTAGATTATAATCTAGAGGTCCTTGGACTACCATTACGTTTATATAAATGGTTTTCCTTCTCAACGTTATGGGCACATTGGGAAGGATCCCTAACGGTCGACTGGTTCCTTTGTCGAAGCCTGTCAGATTTCTCATCTCAGGTAGAAGCGATGGTGAACAAAGCACTTCCCAAGTAGTTGAGGAAAGGATACTCACAGAAGCCCCTTCATCTATGATGGTACCGACCATGATCATTTTGTAAGCTTGTACAATGATTCAGAATGGTACATTAACTACTAAACGAGGTCTGCCTAGTAGATCCCAATCGAAGGAAACGACTAGGTTGCTCGGAGGTGGGACCGAATAGACTGCCGGATATGACTCTAACGAACTTCCTTCCTATGGTAAAGGAATGGGTAGATTGCCCCCATGTTCATCGAAGTCTGTGTTTACGAAAAGAATTTGAACGGTGTCGTTCTCATTCTCTTCGGTGATTGTTTCATCTGAAGATGGACCTTCCGAAGGCAAGACTGGGTTGAATGCCGCCTCAACCTTTTGACTTTCATATGGTATGGATTCATCGAGTTTATATTCAATGACAGATGCTTCGACCGACCACAATGGCATGTTCATCGGATTTTCAACTAGTGATGGACTTGGCAAGAGTTTCTTGTATCCAGGAGGAAGCCGTAGCAGTGAAGCAGGACGGTCATCCAAGACTCTTTTAGCTTCGTCTAGGAAGGGACAATGGTGGACGATGTGGTTGCCTTCACACAGTTTACAAGGAAATTTACATTTCCTTTTTCTGTCCAAATGCTTCACTTTCACTAATTGATGGTGTACTTTCAACATGATCTTCAAAGGTTGATGACACCGGATTGTGCAAACGAGGAGACCAGTGCTTTAAGATCCGAGGGATGCAAGGACAATCTTGATGATAGTGGTCTCCTTTGCAAATGACACATGGAGATTTAGGCTTGGACGGTGCAGTGTGTGGATTTTCACTGGACGATGCCCAGTTACCCCTTTTTGTCTTTGGCTCCTTTTTCTTCTTCTCTTTCTTCTCCTTCCCCTTCTTCTCCTTCTTAGTTACTTGATTTTTGGCTTTACCAGCTTTATCAAGCGAAGAGGGAGGAGAGGGAGAATTGGATGAAGTAGAAGGTTGGGGGGTAACTTTAGCATCGTCCAGTTACTAACTTGATTGTTCAGGAATCACGGTGTTCTGAACGACGGAGGTCGAGAAGAGCCATATTGGCAAGCCAATTGTCAATCCTGGAAGTGACAATGTGGCCATATGAGGTGCACCAACATCTCCCCAAGAGGAGAAAGGACTAGGATTTCCTCCAAGGGGAAATCCTTGGTTGGTGGACTCCATTTTTCTCAACCTAAGACCAACGCGGGAATGGTGATATTATTTCGATTAAAATAAATTTTAGACGCTTTGACACAACTTGTTTTTTCAATTTTTAAGAGTCGAGAAAAAACAAAAGATGACTCTGGTCGCCTTCGATTTTTAATGAGCCTTAAGTGACAAGTTCTTAGATGGATCTTTTCCTTTAAGGAGTCTGAAAAGGAACGAAAGAGACTACTATGGAAATCTAGACAGAGGGATTGCCAAACCAATCGCAAAACTGTAGAATAATTTTTACGGTACGGCAGTCAATCTTCCTGAATGCTATGTTCAGTGCATTGTGATCGATAGGGCGGTAGACACGGCTTCCTATGGATAAAGGATATAGCCTATTATGGTCTTCTAATATATACTCGACGGTACGTGGGAGCACAAGTCCGTATTGGCACTTATCGTCTCAAAGAGGAGGAATCACCCAACCAACAGTGAAAGTGACAGTTACCAGGCTTTACGACACCGGAATACATCTCTAGCCTAGACTTCTAGATGTTGTGAATTAGGTTCCAAAGCATTTTTATGTTCATTGAATTTATTTTACAGTTGATCTTTCTTAAGAAATTTGCCTTTCAGGTTCACCGCGTGATGTAGATATACAATTCCTAAGATGCAATCTAAGATGATAAACAATCGTTTAATCTTCTTTTTTGCAATGACAATCCTAGCTACTAAAGAAAGAGAGATGATATTCTTTCAACATAGAGCAGAGAGCACACACTAGATGCACTGTCCTAAATCAAACCAACAAGCAGTCTAAATGCAAATGCACATGCATGTATTTGTTTTCAGCTTTCTTAATGTGTGAATGACAAGAAGAATGCTAAGTACAAATCTGAATTATCTTTTCAAAGCAACAGTACTAACAAATTTCTCTTCAAAAACGAAAGGAAGATAATGATGACACTTTGCTATTTTGAATTGAAAACTGCTTTCGAAAATTGAAAAACTACTAATTCAAATCAAATACAAGAGTAGCTATATAATCGACCATCAAGAACAATAGAATTCTTTTCTTTGACTAAAAACGACACTTGCGACACTTTCAAATCAAGAGACGACAATTTGATTATGCTACTTCTTTATAAAAGAGAACTAAAAATGGTGCATAATACATAAAAAAATTCACAGTTCTTTGCACAATGGAGGTGGAATGATGGAAAGGAAGAGGGTTTCCACAGTGGTATACTGATCAAAGAAAACAAAACTCCTGAATAAAGCTGAAGAGAGTGAACACAGAAACCAAAATATGAGAGCAGAAGAGGTCTTGTCTGATCAGCGCACCTGCAACATAGGGAAGGTGCGATGCAGCGCACGTACTGCACATGGGAGGTGCGATGCATCCAGATTCCAAAGAGGAGAAGGTGCGATGGTCTAGGGATGAGACTTCAATTGGGTTTCGAGTCACAGTTTATAGCTCAGTTAAGGGATTTAGGTCGAGCAAGTGATGTTCAGTGAATATAAATCATAGGGTTGATCTACTGAGGTTACTAGAGCCACCACTAGGGCAATTAGAAGGTTTGCAAATCGATTGTTTAGTTTATAAATAAAACCCGGAGATAGACTGAAGCAGCATTGATCTACTTTGCACTTGCATAGAAAATGCAATTCAAAGTCTAGCTGGCTTGACTTTAGGCTCCATCTGTAAGTTTATAAAACAAACAAATATAGACAAGAAAACAATCTATTCGCTCCCCAGTGGAGTCACCATTTTTTTATCGGGAAATCTAGTGTCCACTCGGAGTTGCTAGTCCCACTAAGACTGGTAGCTATCTTAGAAACAAACAAACTAAAACTACTTTCGCTTTCCTTTATGAGAAGTAGATAAGAGGGGAACAAAGGATACCAACCTCAGTCTTGCGCTTAGTTCCTTGCTTGGTTCCTCTCCCTTCTAACAGATCCTTGTTGCTTTGCCTTCGTCTACCCAGCTTCAAAGAGCACCTGTGGAATCAAAGCAACATAATACTATCGAAGAACAGAGATCTACAATCATAAACAATATAGGACCAGATATATATTGACCACACAAATGCATATATCATCAAACATACAAGAATGTGGAGGAAAACTTGAATAGCTTTATTAATATCAAGAATATAAAATAGGATTACAACCAATTATTCTGACCCAGCGTCATCCTCCCAGCATGAAATCCCTTCTTCACCTCATGAAAAGCTTAGATCACCCAACACTATGATGTTGCACCAAGAAACCAACAACACTTCCTTACAAGATACAAAATTCCAGCCTCTAGATCTCTGGGATGAGGGATCCATATATAGATGATTGCAGGGGGTTGAGTCAGCTTCTAGGATTTTGATTAGTGTCCTCTCTCTGATAATTCTTGATTCCACTTGGAGATTGATGATCTCTTACTCATCCCTGGGAAAATTCAGAGAGGCAAGTGTCACAGGAGAAGTTCCTGGAAGATTCCATGACGATCCACCTTGCAAACTGTCTCTGCCATTTGTCTACTCTCTCCCATCGCACCCTACAGAAGGGATTTCCAGTATGCATCACACCCTTTACACTGGGTAGGTGAGATGCATCGCACCCTCTGCACTAGACAGTCTGTATGGTCTAGCTTTGACCAGTTCTGAGCATTTTGCTTGTGGAGAACTTCTGGGAGATGATGTAATCAGCTGACCTTGTTCCTTTAGGGTATGAAACAACACTTTTAGGGACTTAGGAACTCTTGGTTTATGGAAATGTATGATTGGGGTTGCAGTGCCCAAAAATGTCTATAACACCCCTTTTCTTATCTCAAAATTCAGTTTTGTTCCTTGACTTCCCAATGGAGGTGAAGTTTGCTTCTACTTCAAGGGCATCAGTTTGGATCTGGTGCAAGGTCGGAGAATTCCTTTCTCTGAGAGTAAAACAAAATTCTGAATCAAAGGCCCCAACAAATATTACTCGGGCAATAGCGTGTGGAGGTTTGCTTTTAGCAGGCAGACAATTCTATAGTTTGTTAAATCTTTTAATAAAATCTAACATATCCTCACCAAATTTCTTCTTGATAGCATTAAACTTTGTGAGAATGTACCCATGGTCTCTCTTCTCACCCCATTTTTGCAAAAAGGAGTTCTCCATTTCTTCCAAAGTGTTAATGGTAGCATTTGGAAATGATTTAAACCATTTCTTGAATTCCTCATCCAAATATTGGATGAAAAGTCTCAACACTACATCTTGGTGTTCAACATTTAGATTCTCTGCAAAGGCACATAAAATTTCTATATGCCTCTATGTTGTTACATCAACTTCTTCATTATACTTGGGTGGGAACTTGAGATAGTCTTGTGTCATAACATTCAAAGATTGAGGCAAATTTAAGGGGGAATATTTCTTTAACAAGAATCCTTAGACAAACATTTGGATCAGAGGTGGTGGTGCTTGAATTACTAGAGGAGCATGAGGTATTATCAATGGTAAGACAATTGAATGACAATGGAATGAAAAAATCTTCACACTGTGGATAGGGATGCTTTGGAGTTTATCTTTGATCTCCTCAACTTCTTCTTTGATCTTTAGGGATGCGGTACTAAATAGATGACCACCATCTGGAGGATATACCAGGACTCTAAGAGGAAATTCAGAACAACGAATTATGGTTTTCTAAGAATTGGATGAGGAGGTTTCAGGAAATGAAGACATAGTAGGATCAATGTTTGGAGTCTTTCTTTCCAAATCCTTCTGGATATTATTATTTCTAGGTCAGATATGTACAATGTCTTTTGCTGAGAAGTATATGAGTGGGTACGGGGTCTATTATAATCCAAAGTGATCAAATAGACATATAGATAGTGGAGTCACCAAGATATTTATAATAAAATTCAGACAAAGGAGTCGCCAAAGTGAGATATCTTCAACCCACACTTCCCTTGCTCACCTAACAGAGGGATTGTAAATATTTGTCATACCTAGGGAAAAGTATTTGAATTTCATTCCCTGGAAACAACGCCAAAAATATGTTGTCTCGTTTTCTAGCACTTGTGCTACAAGTGCTTCAGGAGACATGAAAGCTTTCTAGAGAAAACCCCTGGGTTGATTGTAGACTAATGCCTAGGACATATTAAAGAGTGCTTGGCATATTTATTTTAAAGACTTTCGACACTTCAATTTTTCACATAAATATAAATGAGTTTGATTTAGAATCATTAATAAATATACCAAATAGAAATCAGTTTGTACACACGAGTATTCAGGAAATAATCTTTGACTTAAATTGGAAAAATTGGACTTAGAATTTGCAGAGATTTAGTTGTTGATACATATGTAATGGAGGAAGATAGTAGAGGAGAAATCCATCGTATAGAGCTTAATACATAAGAATTCTATATATCAAGACTCAGAGAGAAATGAGAGAGAGAGGAATTCTATGAATTGCTAAGATGCATGTAGCACTTTTAAAGACTCGATTTCCACCTTGAAATAGGCATTATCCATCAATATTTTGATTTAAATGAACCTGCATCTGAAGGGAAATACAACTAGCTTCTACTTTGACATGAAACCTCTGAAGAATTATAAACATATATGAAAGACAAAGGGAGAAGAACAAGCTTCAATCCAAATCAATTTGAATCACCATAAACTTTGTATTAATCTCATGAAGAAAACCAACATACATCAAACTTCAAGTAGGCCTTTACGAAAACAAGAAAGGTCTTGTAGGAGAGAAGTCTTTCCAAAAATTTAGAACCTTTGTTAAGTGTTTCTTCCTTCCTTTTATAAGGAGAGGGAGAGCTTGGAAATCAGTTACAAAAATATCTCAGGCATGAGCATCTAGTTGTTTGCTTGACTAGCTGTCTCGATGTGCAGGCTTTGTCACCTCAAATTGTTACAACAGAAAGATGCCTTTCTTTAAAACAGAATAACAAAAACAATCAAAATCAACAAAACATAATTAATCATGTGAACTGAAATGATGGTCTTGTAAAAATATCCCCACATCACTTCGTTTATTAGCCTCTGGTCCAACCATGTTTATGCCACATTACGCCTTATACTCTCTCGACCGGTTCCCTGTCACTTTCAGTCTTAACAGATTTAATTCTTCACTTACAGGAACTAGGAGAGGTCACCCATGATGGCCATAACATATTTTAAGCACAAATTCCAACTCTTTCGTCCCCTTCCTACCTTTATCAATCTATCGAAACTGAATAGGCCCTGTGAAATGATCATTCAGTTGTTTCAGAGCTCAAATATTAAAGGTTTTAAATTGAACGACCTTAACAAAATTACGAATTCCGATCTCTGATTTTCCTATCTGCCTTAGCCTCAGGGCTAGGGTGGAAACTATATGATAGAGGCCTGGGGACTCAGGGCCCAAGCCTTTAGGAACTTAAAACCCTTTAGCGGGGATGTGGGGCCAATTCTTTGAATCATTACATTACTAACGGTCCCCATGTGTAACACATAGTACCAAAAATTTATGCACCTAGGACCCCTTTGGAATATTCAAGTTTGGATATCGAGGATTTCACAACCTTGTCTTCAGCTACACACTCCTAAAACTTGCGATTACGATGCATGGCATGGCCCAATCCACATGTAGAGCGAATGAGGGAGGGCCAACAGGAATGTTTTAACACAAAAAAATTTACAATCTTTCTCTGCTCAGTAAAAACCTTTATCAATTCCTCCTCCTAACCATTGGTTTTGATGCATAATGCACATATCAATGCGACCCGCCTTATGCCACCTTTCTGCATTGCCTTAGGTCCACGGTATCAGGATATAGCAATTGGTGATTTCATAGCATTGCCTTTGGTTGCACCTTCTAGAATTTGCAATCGTCGAATGCTGATCACATTTTAATACTTATCTCTTGGTTCTTCAGCTCTTCCGGTGACCATAGGTCAACCCCCATATTGGAGCCCCACCAATGAGAGGTTTTCAATCAACGATTCCACTTTGATGCACAACACATTGCAATCTTCGATCGATGATATTTGATGTGTGATGTCATCACTGCCACATGTCACCTTATGAGTGGTGACATGTGTCACCCGATTTTGGCCTCATATGACCCCTAAAAATACTAAATCTTCTTGCCACATGTCCACTATACTCCCATGTCATGATGACGTCAACGTCCACGCGACCCTTATCTAATCCAACTATGTGCTGGAAAGTGTCATGTATTAGAACCAATCATGTCTATCCATGTTTCTTTTATCGGATCTAATGATGTTCAACCACGTGGCCTGTTAAAGGAGAGAGAAAAGGGCTTGTCCTGCCTTGGTTTTGCAACGAATTTCTTTGTTAAACTGTATTGGTGCTTTTCGAGTGGTTTAACACCATCTGCACTTTCTCGACATTTTCGACACTGTTGGCGCTTTCCATAACGCAACTTACTCTAATTCGTAGCATTTGCATGTTGCAACATTCTCTGATATGCGATTGTCGATTTACTATGCGTCATATGCCTTGATCGCTGATATGACCATTCAGCTCTGATCACCGATCTCCGATATTTTTGATATGCTCTGATGTACCATATGCCTTGGACCTCCAATCTCTGATTTCCAATATCGGCGATCGGAGATAGCTGATCTTCCTTGACCTCCACTATTGCTGCTTTAAAAACCTTTGATATGTGGGATACGAGGTTTATACTTAGGTATTTTCCTTTGTTTTCTAGCTTTTGAAAGGAGAAATTTGGTTTTCTCTAGCGTTTGATTATGGGGTCCACATTAGAGGAATTTTGAGGTCTAAGGAAGGAGAACAATCCACAAGCCATATGCTTGTACATACAATAATTCTTGACATCTCTCCATGGGGAGTCTCTAGCCTCTATATAGGACTCATACATATAATACCCTGGGTCATTACAATGGTTCTCTTAATACCATATATCTAATACAATGGGCTTATTACATTATTTCTAACTACTTCTAGTCCCTTACATGATGTGGATTAACCACTTTATTTATTAACTATGGCACATCCCATTATTACATTATTCCCTTGGGTACCTCCCTTTGTACCCCATACTATCCCACCTAGGTATACTACATTCCACCCCTCTTAAACATGTTTCATCCTCGAAACATAAGAATAACACAAATAATAAGATCTAGTCAAAATACTAGTCCACTTGTACGATGCATGTGCATCTATCCATCCAAGAGAAAGGTGAACCCTCGATCTAGCTGGTGTCTCGCTTGCTTGAGATGAAAGTTGACCCTAGAAGCTTTTTTGTGTTGATGTGTTGTGGGTGGATCGTCGCCCCTCCCTATCTATCATGTAGGGGCTATTGTCCTTGGTTAATTTGTTGCCATTGTGTTGGTTGTTTTCTTGCGGGGTGATGTGGGTGGCGATATGTTAAAGTTTAACCAACGGTGTATCTTTCTTTAATTCACCACCTAATGGAGCTTGAATGTTATCTGGTACATGTTGTGGCGCATGTTGTTGTTGCTTATCTTCCAATATTACTTCAACCACGGATTCCTCATCTGATGTATCAATACCTGTAACATTTTCTACTTCATCCTCCTTGGACTCTACCTGTTTATTAATGGAAATATACTGTAATGTAATTTTCTTCTTTTTATACCAGAGCTTCAGGAATTTCTTCTGCACATTAATATTGATAGTACCAATAGATTCCATCCAAGGGTATCCCAAAACAACATCCATATTAGCCATATCTGAAGCATAAAAATCAAAATGCAATACATATTTATCCATATAAATCTTCAAATCTTTATAAACTTGAACATTCTCATTATCAACATGTGTGTTTTCCATGTGTTTTACTGGAACTTGCATTTTTTTTGCCAAATTAACATTTATAAGGTTTTGCTTGCAACTAGGGTTTATAGACACAATGATCTTCTCTTTCTGAATATATCCATGAAACTTTAATAGGAGATACAAGTAGAAAATAACCCCATATGTTTCTCATTATCTTGTTTTCCACCATGAGACCATTTTTCTAAAAGGAATTTTTCAAATTCTTCATCCGAAAGTTTGTACAACTTCTTGCTATCAAGTGATCTCCACCATATGGCAACCTCATATTGCAAACCAGGCCATACAAAACCTTTCTAATTTTTCCCATGTGAACTTTTCATTGCTTATGAATTCTTCAATAGTAGGGCTATCATCTTTTCCTATAAAAAACATCTTGCTAGAAGCCACGAAAAGGGTTTTGAAAAAATCACTTGGCAAAAATTTAAAATCGCCACAGTTTGGTCAATATTGCTCAGGATCCTTATTATGACCTATTATCGGAAATGGAATGACCATTTTGCATCTTCCAATGTGATAGGAATCCCAATCTAGGCACTCTAGAATTTTGGATTTCCGCGGCCACTGTGCCGTTGTCACAAAAATTTCTGAAAAAACGCTGACTATAAATCAACGATTTCTGAAAAATTTCTGCAACATAGCTGATTTTTAAATCCAGAATGTCTCCCTCATCCAGACTCTGATTTGACTGATTTTTTTTGAAATTGGGTATTTTTTCACAAATAATCCAGATCTTCCATTTTGATTCTGCAAATTTTGCACCAGAAGTTTCAGATCTGATCTTCAACTCGCCGCCCTAAAAATTTTCTGCAAAAAAAAAAACAACTCTTCGTTTGCCCAAGAAAGTGCTCTAATACCACTTGTAATAGATATGACCTGAAAATATATAAAAATACAGATATACCCAGAATAACAAGAGAAAAATAAATAAACTTCAGATCTTTATTGATATCAAAACCCTTGAGGTAGGGCAACACCATATAGTCACTCCTTAAGGAAGGAGAACACTCCACAAGCCATATGCTTATCCATATAAATAATTCTTGACATCTCTCCATGGGGAGTATCTAGCCTCTATATAGGCCTCATACATACAATACCATGGGTCATTACCATGGTTCTCTCAATACCATATATCTAATACAATGGGCTTATTACTTTATTGTTAGCTACTTGTGGTCCCTTACATGATGCAGGTTAACCACTTTATTTATTAACTATGGCCCGTCATATTATTACATTATTCCCTTGGGTACCTCCTTCTGTGCCCCATAGTATCCCCCCAGGTATACTACACATATCCCTGATCGTTGATATGACCATTCAGCTCTGATCACTGATCTCTGATATCGTTGATATGCTCCAATGTACCATATGCCTTGGACCTCCGATATCCCATTTCCAATGTCGGCGATCAGAGATTGTTGATTTGCTATGACTTCCACTATTGCTGCTTTAAAAAACTCTGATATGTGGGATATGATGTTTATACTTAGGCATTTTCCTTTGTTTTCTAGCTTTTGATAGCAGAACTTTGATTTGCTCTAACTTTTGATTTTGGGGTCCACATTAGAGAAATTTTAGGTCTAAAATGGCCCTCCTAAGAAAAATGTACAACCAAAATAAACTTTAAAAGAACCAATAAGATTAAAAATGATGATGTCAACCATGGGAGATGATTCACCATTTTCGGAGTTAAAAAATAAAAAGATTAAAAAATAATAAAATAATAAAACTACTTTTTCAACTCATATTTTCAACTTATCTCTCTAAGGTTTTACTCAAATTTCTAGTGGGAGTACTCATTAGATGCAAAATTTATTTCCTCATCCAAGGAGTACCTAATCAGGTGCTCAGTATTTAGCTCTGTCTCAAAAAAACGATCGTAACACAACTCATTTCGTCGATAACCGAGTTCGTATGAGAAAGTTATTGTGTTCTGATATCTTTGCTAAACAGGGGAAATTTGTAAAAGAAATGGCCAGTCACTGCACAATCAACAATCTGTACTACTGACATGGTAGGTGACTAGTCATTGTCAACATTGGTCAACAACGAATTAGGGATGGACAAGTGATATGATCTAGTTAGGTTGTACATGTGATTTGTTGGGACATTCTTATTAGTGGATTTTTGGACCAATGGAAGAATGCCACGTGGAAAGACTAGAGGCTACCACGTGGCACCTCCCAAAGGTCGAGTTGGAGGTCTAACAGTGGAGAAAAATATATTGGTGGTATTCAGGGTTGAACCCATGACCTACCGCATGCAAACCTCACGCCTTAACCATCTCCTCTACACCATGTCTCTTAACCAATGTATTCGCGGTGAATATTTAAGTTGTAACAATTTGGAGGCTGGAAGTTAGGGGAGGGCCAGTCCACAAGCCAACCCTCCCCCCATGTGAACACAGTTACAGACTGCAAACAGTTAAGGTTGCAGTAACCTGGCAGTTCGACAAACCACAACACTCTGTGACTACGCATGTGAACACAACACCGCAACCACCAACGGTTAGTCATCTGACGGTTCCGCTCCAATAGTCACTGTGACAGTTAGCATGTGAACACAACACCACAAACTCTAATGGTCAGCTGACGGTTCTGATGGACCATAACCACCATGGTTAATGCGACATTGATATCGCGTGTGATAAGGCCTATTAAACTGCTAGAGGTTATTGTTTTTCTTAGTGCTAATCATGTTTTTAAATTAATTAAGCGTAGTTTAAATATTAATGAAATGTAGTTTAAACTAGCAGTAAATTTGGTGGTGCCCCCAAATTCAAGTCTGCCTGTAGATTTAGCGGTGCTAACTGGAGATGTTACAAAATTAGAGGAGAAAATGTAGGAAAACATTGACTGAGCCATAGAGAAGTCAATTTTCAACCAATTTGGGCTCAAAAAGGGGAGTTCTTAGCTAATTTGGACATTATAAATACATTGGTGTAGGTATTAGGAGCCATAGAGCTTTGTAGAAACAACATTTTTCCACATTGAGCTAATACAGAGGCCCAAGCCATGGATGCTGGACCAAGGATATGTAGCCCAGGAGGGGTGAACTCCTCCATCAAAACACTGTGTTAATGTGTCTCTTTGATGGTTCGCTATACTTTGAATGTCTGTTGGTCAGTATTTGTTTTTTAAGCTATTTTTTTCATGAATGTCACTTTAAACTTAAGGAAATTTAACTGATTGTATCCAAAATAACTAAGGAAACCTCAACACAACAAGCAATAAGATAGCACATATTTATAAATATGTAATTGTTATTAACACAAAAAAACTAATTATACAAAAAAAGATCAAGTTGGTATCAGAGCAAAGGTCGAATTGCTTGATTTCTTGAGTTTGTGCAATTAAGGTTTTAATGGTTGCAAATTGTGATGCTTACAAGGTTAAAGTTGTAGAAAGGAGAAGGGAAGCTATTGGTTGCAACTCCTGAGGTAATGCCTAGAGGAAGGAGAGCTAGAAGGCCAAAATATCCACCACCCAAAGTTCCAATTCCAACTACACTTGAAACTCCTCAAGTTTTGTCTTCAACTGAGATTGAAGAGGTACAGGCAGTACTAATTTTTGAGCCTAAATCCACAGCCATTATGTCTGGAGAAAGAGACCCTGAAGGCCCCTCTTTAGAAGAAGAAGAATTCAAGAAATTTTTCTTCACTTTAATTGAGATGGTTATTGTCCTCTATGAAGAGAGGAACACTATAATGGCTGGAGAAATTTCTAAACCTCCACATGGAGAAGGAAGCTCAGAGGACAAAAAAGACGAGAAGAAGGACTCCAAAGGGAATGGTGGAAATCCACCTCCATCTCCACCATCCTCATCATCTCCATCATCTGACACAGCATCATCTTCCACTACCACCATTGAAACTGCCCATACTCATTCAAAAACGCCAAAAGGAAAGACTTCACTACTGAAATTGAATATAAAATTCAAAATTCCCATGCGCAATGGAGAGGTGAATGCATAAAAGTTGGACAATTATATTCAATAATTGGAGGTATACTGCAAAATTCAGAACCTTCAAAAAGCTGACATAAAGATCCAGTTGGCTTCACTAAGGCTAGAAGGAGATGCATTAGTTTGGTGGGATGAAAAGACTCAAGAGGAAATGAGAATCCATGGTAACATTTCCATTACTTGGGTTGAATTTTCTTTTGCAATTAAAATACATTTTTATCCTTTAGCCTATATGCCAAAAGCTATTATGAGTTGGAAAAATTTTAGGTAGCTTAAAGGCCAAACAGTCCAAGATTATACACAGGAGTTTAGAAAAAAAGGCTTTGTTATTAGGAGTGAATTTGAATTCCCAAGATGCACTGTTGAAATATATTAGGGGTTTACATTCCTATCTGAAACATACTATTCTTATGCTTAAACCAAATAACTTAGATGAGGTATGTGTGCAAGCCATGCACCTTGAATCTAGAGGAAATAACATTCAGGAAGAGGGTAGTAACAGGAAGCCATTCAAGGGTAAGGAGAAAGAGAAGGGTGGAAAATGGAAGCGAAAGAAGAATGCAAGTGTGAAGAAAGAAGGGGAGAAAATCACATGCAAACATTGTTCCAAAGAGGGGCATGATGAAGCCCACTGTTGGAAATTGCATCCCGAATTAAGGCCTAAGAAATAAAAAATAAGGGACAAAAAAGATGACCGCTACCACACAACATGACCTTGGTTCAGATTCTGGTGATGATACCAAGATTTCAGCCATGGTTACAAAAGGAAAAGAAATTGTTTCAAGCACTAGTTCATCTCATAGTCAAAACAACACTCCGAATGAAGAGTCAAGAATAGAGTTGTTTCATGTAATAGTGATTTCAAATCACACAAAGATTGATGCATTATTTGATAGTGTATCACAATCAAACTTGATTTCAGAAGACTTGGTTAAAAAACTAAACCTTGAAACTGTACCTCATCATAAGCCATATCCATTGGGTTGGATAGTAAACAATGCAAACTTATAGGTTACAAGGAAGTGTTTATTCAAGTTTTCCATCACTAAAAAGTTCATTGATGAAGTTGAGTTAGATGTAGTTCCACTTGACATCTCAGGAATCATTTTTGGTAGTCCTTATTTGTATGATAGAAAATCAGTATTTTATCGCCATGACAACAAATACATATTGCTCAAAAATGGGGTGGAGTACATAGTTAGAGCCCATCACAAGAAGCTGAACATTTCTTTGGTTAATGCAGGGCAGATGAAGAGAATAGTAAATGCAAGTAAAAATTTTGCGCTTCTCATGATCAAGAAAAATAATGATATAGATTATGAATCTTTTGGAGGTTGTAATGATATATTGAAATCTAATTTGTTTGATGTGGTAAGAAATCATGGCGAGATGTTTTAGGAACCAATGGGGTTACCTCCCTAGAGGGAAGTTCAGCAAGAGATTCAGTGTCAATAGGATGTTCCACTTCCAAACATTGGCATTTATCACATGTCTATTATGGAGAGCATGGAAATCAAAAATAAAATTCAAGAATTGTTGAGGAAAGGTATCATATGCCCATCTACTTCGCCATGTGGTTCACTCATTGTCTTGGTGCCAAAGAAGGATGGAACTTGGCACATGTGTGTGGATTTCCATGCACTGAACAAAATCACGGTAAATAATCGTTATCCACTCCCACGAATTGATGATTTACTTGATTAGTTGAGGTATGCAAAGTATTTCACTAAGTTAGATTTACGAAGTGGTTATCATAAAGTTAGAATAGTTGAAGAAGACATTTGGAAAACCACATTTAAAACTAAATAAGAATTGTTTGAGTGGCTTGTTATGCCTTTCGGTCTTACAAATGATCCATCTACTTTCATGAGGTAATGAATGATGTGTTGAGACTATTTCTAGATGATTTTGTCATTGTCTACTTAGATGATATCCTCATATTCAACAAGTTAAGAGTTGAACATGTCATGCATGTAAACAAAGTACTTGATGTCTTGAGAAAAGAACAGTTGTTTTTAAAGATGTCAAAGTGTGAATTTGGCAAGAATTCTTTAGTGTATTTGGGACACATTGTTGGAGGAGGTGAGATGAAGATAGATCCCTCTAAGGTTGAGGTCATTCTGAATTGGCCCAAGCCCAATATAGTTACATAGGTAAGAAGATTTTTAGGGGTAGCACAATATTGGAGAAAGTTTATTGCTAATTTTTGTCCCATTGCAACTCCATTACATGCATTGACAAGTGTCAAGAAAGTATTTCATTGGGGAGATGTATAGCAGAAAGCATTTGATGCTTTGAAGAAAAAGATAAGTTCAATACCGGTATTGGCACTTTCAGATCTTAGAGAACCATTCAAGATTCAAATGGATGCAAGTGATTATGCCATGGGAGCAGTCCTATTGCAGCATGGTAAGCCCATTTCATTTCATTCTAAAATATTTAATGGAGCTCTAACTAACTATCCCACATATGAAAAAGAACTTTATGCATTGGTACAAAGTGTTAACAAATGGAAGCACTATTTGATGGCGAAGGATACTATCATCCATACCGACCATCAACCATTGCAGTACTTACAGTCACAGTCAAAGTTGCAGCAATCATGAAATTTCAGATGGATGAGTTTTCTACAACAATTTCATTTGGTTATCAGGTATAAAAAGGGAATCTACAATAAGGTAGTTGATATGATTTCAAGGCCTATTGTAAATTCATTTATTATACTCAAGCATAATTGTGTTTTTTCATGAAGGTTACATAGAACAATATGCAAATGATAGTGACTTTCAAGAAGTATATGCAAGCTTGAGCCAAGGAAATCAAATTGAAGAGTTGGATTATCATGTACATAACTGTTTGTTGTATCACTTTGGCAAGTTGTGTATTCCACAGGGAGAAAGAAATAGTACCATAAGGGAGGCACACACTTCATTGATTGCTGGATACTTTGGTGTAGGCAAGGCAATAACGAATCTTCAAAGGTATTGCAATTAGCCACACATGTTGGATAATGTTTCTCTTTTCATAAGAGGATGTTCTTTATGTGCTACAAGTAAGCCTAGCAATAGGAAACTTGGTTTATACACTCCACTTCTGGTACCTTCACATCCATGGGAGAGTATCTCAATGGATTTTGTAGGAGGTCTTCCATTGTCAAGGAAAGCTCATGATCACTTGTATGCAGTTGTAGATAGGTTCAGCAAAATGTGCATACTAATACCATGTAAAAAGAAAATTACAACTGAACAAATAGCTCATATTTTCTTCCAAAACATTTGGGTTCATTTTGGTCTTCCTACTTCAATTATAAGTGATTGAGATTTTTGATTTGTTCGGAATTTTTGGTCAAATGTTTGGGCCATGATGGACACAAAGTTGAAGAAGAGTACAACCTTTCATCCACAAACATATGGAAAAACTGAGGTGGTCAATAGAATAATTATTCATCTTCTTAGAGGATATTGCAGCAAACATCCCAAGTTGTGGGATGAACAGTTTCATTACATATAACATGCATACAACATGGAAAATCATTCTTCCACGAACACATCACCATTTCAGGCATGTTATGGGTACTTGCCAAGATCACCGTTGGACTTCATCTTTGAGAAAGATATTTCCATCGATGGTCACAGTGACATTGATAAGGCAAGGAAGTTCATAGAGAAAATTCAATTGATACATCATACAATGCAAGAACAACTTGAAAAAAGTCAAAGTAGCTACAAGGAAAGGCATGACAAACACCAGGTTGATCACAAATTTTAAGTTGGCGATGAAGTTGGGTTATTTATTGGAAAAGAGAGACTTCAAGGGGAAGGTAAAAAGCTTAAGCCAATCTGTTATGGTCCTTTTAAAATTCTAGAAAATATTGGTAACAATCATTTAAGCTTGATTTGCCTCCTTATATGCAAATATACTATGTTGTTAATGTGAGAATTTGAGATTGTTTGAGCCTCCTTTGATTGATGATCAAGGAGAGCATGTTCAACTTCCATCAATAGATGATTTCTGGCTAGAATATCTAAATGAGCTTCAGTAAGATCTCATACTTGACAAAATAACCAGGACATCAAAGAGAGGGGATGTCGAATACCTTAGAGTGGGAATCGAGGGACAAAAGCCTTCTCAAGACAAATAGTTGCAGACTGAGAAGGTGAGGGAGTTGTACCCTCACTTGCTGAATAATTGATAGTATCTTTTGGGGTCCAAAAGGCTTCTAGTGGGGAGGAATGATCAGGTGCTCAATATCTAGCTCAAAAATTAGAGTTCTTAGAATGACTCGAAACCTGAACAGGCGCATATGTCTCGAAAAAATGATCCTAACCCAACTCGTTTCATTGAAAACCGAGTTCATATGAGAAAGTTATTGAGTTTTGATCGCTTTTCTAAACAAGAAAATTTGCAAAAAAAAAGCTTAGTCACTGTAGAGTTAGCAGTCTGTACTGCTGACATGGCAGGTGACTAGGCATGGTCAAAATTGGTCAACGACGAATTAGGGATGGACAAGTGGCATTATCTCGTTAGGTTGTACAATTGATTTGTTGGTCGTTCTTATTGGTGGATTTTTGGACCAATGGAAGAATGCCACATGGCAAGCCTGGAGGCTGCCATGTGGCACCTCCCAAAGGTCGGGTTGGAGGTCTAAAAGTGGAGCAAAATATATTGGCGGTAGACGGGGTCGAACCCACGACCTACCAAATGAAAACCTCATGCCTTAACTGTCTCCTCTACATCATGTCTCTTAACCAATGTATTCGCGGTGAATATTTAAGTTATAACGGTTTGGAGGCTGGCAGTTAGAGGAGGGCCAACACTCCCCAATGTGAACACAGTTAAAAACCACAAATAATTAAGGTTGCAGTAACCTGGTAGTTCAGCAAACCACAACACTTTGCGACTTCGCATGTGAACACAACACCGCAACCAACAATGGTTAGTCGTCCAACGGTTCCCCTCTAACAGTCACTGTGACGGTTATCATGTGAACATAACACCGCAAACTCTAACTGTCATCCGATTGTTCCAACGAACCATAACCACCACGTTTAATACGACAATGATATCGCATGTGACCAAGCCTATTAAACCGTCGGAGGTTACGATTTTGATTAGCGCTAATCCCATTTTTTAATTAATTAAGCACAGTTTAAATATTAATTAACTGCAGTTTAAACTGGCGGTAAATTTGGCAGTTCCCCCAAATTCGGGCCTGCCTCCTGA
Source organism: Pinus tabuliformis (assembly GCA_031772625.1). Taxonomy (NCBI): domain Eukaryota; kingdom Viridiplantae; phylum Streptophyta; class Pinopsida; order Pinales; family Pinaceae; genus Pinus; species Pinus tabuliformis. Next base: position 309,676,771 of record CM062806.1, on the reverse strand, counting down.
TTTAGTGGGGCTAACTGGAGATGTTCCAGAATTAGAGGATAAAATGTAGGAAAAAACTGACTGAGCCATGGAGAAGTCAGTTTTCAACCAAATTGAGCTCAGAAAGATGTGTTCTTAGCTAATTTGGAAATTCTTAACAAATTGGTGCAGGGATCATGAACCATAGAGCTTTGTAAAAACAACATTTGTCCACATTGATCTAATACAAAGGCTAAAGCCATGGATGCTGGACCAAGGAGATGTAGCCCAAGAGAGGTGAACTCCTTCATTAAAACACTATGTTAATGTGTCTCTTTGATGATTTGTTGTACTTTGAATGTCTATTGTTCAGTATTTGTTTTTGAAGCTATTTTGTTCATGAATGTCACTTTAAACTTAAGGAAATTTAACTGATTGTATGCACAAACAACTAAGGAAACTGTTAGCTCTGCTATATAGCGAGGATTCCCTATGGTTAGAGACAGGCTTGATCCACTTGGTGGTGCTTAAAAAGTGTTCAAAGCATACATGGAAGTGCTCAAAATTCTCTTAAGGCCTTCTACCGATCATAACTATCGCAAGAGGAAAGCCCTTGGGAGAGCGGAAATGCACTATCGGGAGGCAAAAACACTCCAAAACCATGCAAAAACCCAAATAGCAGGCTTAAAGAACCAAATGCGTGACAGCTGTTCGATCTGGCTGATCAACGGTCCAGATCGCATCGGCATTTCGCAAATGGCGCAGGCGGGCAGTGGCAGCGAAGCGGGACACCGCCGATCAGCGATCATTGATGATCGGATCGGCGGGATGCAGAGGAGGACTTACATATAGTGGGACACTACCGATCAACGATCGCTGATGGTCGCATCGGCGGGTCGCATCGGCGCATTGCAATCGACACTTTCAAAAGGTGAGTGGCGATGGAGTTCAGCGCTTAAGCGAGGACCATTGATCGTGTGCATAGATCAACGTCTCACGCTGCATCGGCTTTTTGCTATCGACAAAACCAAAGTGGCGGGGCTTTTATATAAGGCAAGCATGCGACCAGATGGGTCAGACCCGATGGCATTTAAAATTATTTTTATAAAATTTCAAGTCTGCGCGCAAGCCATTTTCAATGTATTTGATATGTTTTCGGTCGATAAAGGACTTTCAAAGGAAGCCTTGGGCGAGTGCCGATAGCGATGAGTCTCGGATCCGAAAGGGTTCGGAAGTGAAATATATATTTTTTGAAGTCCGCCAAAGGCAATTCCTCAGTGTTTCTAGCGTTTTTTCATGGATTTGCAAATATAAAGGAAAGCAAGGATCGGACGGCTATGATATGCGACATCGATAAATGGCAGACCCGATAGAAAGTTAAACCATGTTTGAGGATTTTTGAAGTCCGAAAGAGGCAGAAATGGGCAGGATTTAGCAATATTGCAGCGTTTCACTGTTTATGACCCGAACATACACAATAACGGAAAAGAAACATTCACAGCTATTGTCTGAAAAGGACCGGTGCAGGGATTTCATAGGAACGATAGCCACTCCATTGCAGGTTCAGGCGGCAAGCCATCCTTAAAGGAATCGTGCAGTTATGTTACATACCAGAAAAAGGATTCGGCGGAGAGACAGCGGCCGGCAAACAGAGCCTGGAAAGGGAAGGAGAAGGGCCACTACACACCTCAACCCGAATCAAATCAAATCATGAAGCATTAATAGTCCGGCCATCACAATAGTCATCCTAACAAACATGATGGGGCATATTTGGCACGAGGGAGCTCCCATGCATCACAACAGGCCGCCCTAAACATCTGAATATGGTTATTCCTCTTTCAGAAGAGGAAAACCTCCGAGCCATGCCTGCCTATTGAGGGAATCAAACGGCTATGGGACAGATCAGACAAGTCCAAGACTCTGAGCCTTCTAGAGAGCTTAGGAGCATTGTAAAGGGCCTATAAAAGGCAGAAAACTAAATGTAACAAGGGTTCAACTTTTGGAGATTATTCCTCCCCTGTTTTCTCAAGCTTCTCATCTATAGTCTTTAGTACTACAAGCTTCTTTTGCTACTACATGTTTAATGTCCATTTCTCTTCTGTTCTATGCTTGCACTTGAACAATTTTTTCAGGTTTTCTGTGTGTTTAAGGCCAGATAACTGTCATCTTATCTCTGATTTGATATACTAGATTTGCAAGCTTCTTTTGCTGCCTATGGCTAGCCATTTATATGTGTGATTATATGTGCATCTGCTAGTATAGTCAGTGAGTTCTTTTACTGCTTGTAGCTAGCCATTCATATAGGTCCATGTATGCTATCTTCTGGCATAGTCAGTGTTCTCCATCTATCCATTAATCTACAAACTATTGAGCATTAGTTGTCTAAAGCCTTGTATTGTTGGGGGTGTTCATGCATGTCTTGAGTGTGAATAGAGCTGGAATGGTTATCTGACTTGATCCAAACCATATTTAATTCCAATAGTTCAGAGAACAATATTGAAGATTATATGTTACCAGGCATCTATGATTTACAACCTCAGAGAGTTTCCTAGAGCGTTAACATAAACCATAGCACAAGAAGCAATAAGAAAGAACATATTTATAAATCTGTAATTGTTATTAGCACAGAAAAAACTAATTATACAAAAACAGATCAACAACCATGTTGCATATTTTCAATGGACCTTGCTACACAAAAAATGAGAAATACATGAAAAAACGTGATCGCAATCACATTTTTCATGTATTTCTCATTTTATTATTATAGCAAGGTCCATTGAAAGTATGTAACATGGGTACTCCTTGGATGAGGAATCAAATTTTTCATCCAATGAGTATTTCTGTTCGAAATTTGAGTAAACTGATAGGGAGATAAGTTGAAAAAATAGTTTTTTTCTTTTTTCCCTCTAAAATTTGATGATGCAATGTAATATTATTTTATTATTTCCACTATTATTTTATAATTTCCTTAAGAAGACCATTTTAGACCTCAAAACTCCCCTAATGTAAGGGGGGTTATATATACCGTTAGAAAGCTGCTTTTGAGAACTTTCCCATGGAGAGGGTCAGATCTAGTTTTGAGTTCTTCTATGGTTTGGAAGATGGCTACAACTTTTCCTTCTCTTTTGCACCCTTCTAACAACTGAAAAATGAATAATGCAGAGGGTGAAAACATGGTGGATGCAATATTGTTTAGTAATGGGGTTGTGGATATGGAGAAGACAATGCAACCCATGTGATTCCATCTCTTTAATGGTATAGCTTCTGGGTAGCCATAACCTACAAATGAGAAGGTGTGTTCTGAATTGAATCCTTCCGCCCCCTCAAAAAAAAAACCACTCTTTGTAAACTTTGTAATAAGCATTTAATTATTGTTGGAAAAATTTAGAAAATGTCCAAAATTTATTTGTAAGTTGAAATCAACCATTGTGATGGCTGGACTTAAAAATGAAGGTTGTGGTGAAGAAGGACATCAATGGGGGTGATATAAAGAGAACTAAGGAAGCTTGTAGAGTGGTAGGAGAGATAAGAGTTAGAAGAGTGAAACTTTCTTGAAAATAAGAGGACAAAGGAGTCAAGGAACATGTCCATAATGAATGGAACTGCTTTGCATCATAACTATTTACACTTTTTTGTGCTAGTGAGTAACCATGCATGTTATTTCTAAGCATGCATAACTCTCTCTCTTTGAAATGGATTTTCAAAGCATACCAAATCCTTACTAAACTTACTTTCCCATTTAAATTTCCAATGTAAAATCTTTGTCTTGTGCTCTGATTTCATTGAATGTGATTGAGTATCTATTTTTTGGTTTGAAGTCTATTCGAGCTATTGAATGTAAATGCATCCATTGTGCTTCTGCTGTTAATTCAAAAGTAATTCAATCAATAAAGGTTGGTTTGATTGAATGTGAATTGCTACAACCACTACAACAAAACCAGCGATTAGCGTCCCTTTTTACTTCTTTTTTTGCATCTAGAGCCCATTTTTGGTGCTATTTGCATCCATTTATCAAATATGGTGCAAAACTTGACACAAAATTTGCATCAAGTTTTGTACCAAATCTTACACCAAGTTTAGCGCCAGGTATTGCAATAGGTTTTGCACCACGTTTTGCACCAAATTTTATGCCAAGTTTTGTGTCATCCTTTACACCAGGTTTTGTTCCAGGTTTTGCATCAAGTTTGGAACCTAATTTTGTTTGACATACTTTTGCATCCTCATTTGCATCCACTTTTTGCACCTACACTTGCATCAACTTTTGCATCGACTTTCGCATCCTTTTTTGCATCCTTTTTAAAATCATTTTTTGCGTCCATTTTTTCATCCATTTGTGCATCCCTTTTGCGCTAAGTTTTACATCGTGTTTTGTGTCTAGTTTTGCATAAAATTTTGCATCTACTTTTGTTGCATCCACTTTGCCCTCTTGTTTGGCATCCATATTTACATCCTCTTTTGCATCTATTATTGTACCCACTATTGCATCTACTATTTTTGTGCCACAATTAGCGCCTAGTTTGGCACCTCCTTTTGCACCAACTTTTGATTATAATTTTGCATCCACGTTCACATCCTCATTTGCGTCTAGGTTTTCATCAACTACTACATCTATTTTTGCATCCCTTTTTGTATCCACTTTTGGACCGGGATTTGCATCGGGTTGTGTGTCTCGTTTTGCATCTACTTTTGCATCGAATTCTATTGCATCCACTTTTGCACACAATTTTGCATCCACTGTTGCACCCATTTTAAATTTCACTTTTTGCATCCCTTTTTACATCTTCATTTGCATCATACTTTGATTCTTTTTTTGCATCTATCATTACATCCACTTTTGTTATGCCACAATTTGCACCATGTTTTGCACTCACTGTTGTATCCACGTTTGCTTCCAATTTTGCATCCATGTTCACATTCTCTTTTGCATCAAATATTGCATCTATTTTTGCATCCACTTTTATGTCAGGTTTATGCATTGGGTTTTGCATCTCATTTTGTATCTACTTTTGCATCTACTTACATTATATCCATTTTTTGCATCCAATTTTGTTTTGCCTGTTGCATCAATGTTTGCTTACATCCACTTTTGTTGCACCATATCTTGCGCCTACCATTGCAACCACATTTGCTTCCACGTTTGCATCCCCTATTGCATCCACTTTTGTTTCATCCATTTTTGCATATACTTTTGTTTCCGTTGTTGCATCCACATTTGTTTCACCACAATTTGTGCCAAGTTTTACACGTACCATTGGACCCATGTTTGCTTCCACTTTTTCCTTCATGTTTGCATCCAAGTTTGCATTGACAACTGCATCTACTTTTGCATCCACTTTTGTGTCAGGTTTTTCATGTTGTTGTGCATCTACTTATGTTGTATCCACTTTTCATCCAATTTTACTTCTATTGTTGCCCCCATTTCTATGTTCGCTTTTGCATCCCTTTTCCAACACTCATCATATTTTCTGCATTGATGATATTCCTTATGGCATTGACAATTATGAACAATTGATGACAATGTCAATAATATTGACAATGATGAAAGTGAAGATGATGGCGATGACATGAATTGTGATTATGATGATAAAGACGATAGTGGTTACAATGACAATGATGACAATGATTATGATGATGACGATGCTAATGACGTTGGCGAATCTTCCCAATTTTAGATGTTGTCATTGTCATAATCATAAGCATTATCTTTGGTGTCATGATCATCATTTTCATCTAGGTCATAATCAAAAACAATAATGGCATGAATGATGATGATGCATGATTACAACAATGTCGATAGAAATTACATTAGTGATGATGATGGGGATGATAAAAATGACAATGACGATAATAATGGTGGTGATGATGATCATCATCAATCATCTGTCAAAAATAGAGTTGTTATTTCTCTTATGTATATCAATGTGTCCTAAACAACCCTTTTCTAGCACTGATCACATTTTTTGGGTTGATGATATTTCTTACAACATCTACAATTATGAACAATTGCAAACAATGTCCATAATGATGATGATGATGGCATGAATGGTGATTATGATGATAATGTAATGATGGCAATAACAATGACAAGGATGATGGTGATGATGATGACAATGATTATGATAATGAGAATGACCTTACAATCTTATGGATTCATGAACAATTACTAGTTTCAATACCATCTTCTGGATACGTATTACTATCATACTTTTTAAATTTTCTGTCTCTCTTGAGGTATCTTACTATAATGGTGTTGTCAACACTAGAAAGATATCTTGTTGTAATGGTGGTTCTAATGTTAGCACTAGCAAAGTTTAGTAGGGAGGATGCTACTACAAGAGGAATTCCTTCTAAGTGACTATGGCATTCAAAATGAGGCTTTATGGGCTGCTTGTTAACACATGTTCTCATGCTCATATAAAATTAATGTGAAAAGTTGATTTAATTGGTTCCCATGCATAATTGATATTGATAATGGGGTGGTATAAAATTGTAATGGGCATATCCTTTAGTTAGTTATGATGGGTCAACAACATTGAAACCATCCAAGTGACATTTCACCTTGGAACAATCGTTGCTCGTGCGAAAACACGAAGTTTATGTAAATGAAAGTTGTGATTGTAGTGGAATTAAAACCATCGAGAAATATCAAAGAAGACACTGCCTACCAGTTTTGAAAGACAACCAAGGCATTGGACAACTATTTGCGTTAGGATGTAGTGAGGGAATCGAAGGAAATTTGGCAGCCCTAAGTTGCCATTACTATTGCAAATCACACATTCAATAGTAACCATAAAAGGTAGCCACATATAAACAAAACCTCGAGATGTTGACAGTCAGAATCTATTGTAATAGCTTTGACGTATATATAGTTTTGTGTTTAGATGAGAATGAAGTGGGCTTCATCTAGGGTTCGGCTCAATCCTCGTCCATTCCATGCAGTGGTGTTTAATTCGCCAAGCAAGAGAATATTACGTGAGTGTTCAGAGTTAAATCAACAGAAATCAAGGATGTGTGATTGTCAAATTATTGCTCCTCCCTTATGATTGAGCACTTGATGCGATGGTCATTATCCTTGGGTGATACTTTTATTCCCCATTTTCTATTGAAAAAGTAGCGTTTTTCTGTTCGATTATGATAGGATTGGATGAACGCCGGTTTGGGTGGATGTAGACCCATGTTTTTTTGTGGTGATCTTCAAATGTCTTGAGGATAAGAAAAAAATCCTTGACCAAGGTCCATGGTTTTGGGGATGAGTTGGTCTTCTAGTGAAGCCATGGTTTCCCAACTTCAATCCTCTCACTATGTTGCCGATGACTACTCTAGTATGGGTAAGATTCCCAGTTTTCCCATTCACTTTACCCATCTAGATCTCTTAGAAAAAGTGGGCAATTTTATTGGAAGATTCGTCAAAGTAGACAGGGAAAGACTTTTGAAAGGCATTTTCACCTATGTTTTCATATGTGTTTAGGTAGATCCCAATGAAGTTTTGCGAGATAAAATTGAGCTCAAGTGGATGGGAATTGTGTATTCCAAACCCCTGGACTATGAAAATACAACTTTTCGATATAGGAATTACCAACAAGATAGACACCTTCAAACTGTCTGTCCCTTTCCAATAGGGGCTTCCTCCTTACAGTCATCTAAGAACTCTAGCTGCAGTTGGAGGGATCTTAAGGAAAGAGAGGGATCCAAAATGTAACACCCCTCCCTTGTGTGTCAAAATTTGCAAACCTAAGCTGAGAAAAGCTAGGTATGATGTGTAATATAAAAAGTAAATACATTATTAATAAATTAATCACTTGGAAAAGCGAGACACCAAGAGATGAGATTCTTTCCAAATCACATTGGTGAATGGGAAATGATAATTCTTTCATGGTAAAGCTTCTCGATTTAATTCTAGATAAGTTGGATGGATTGGAGATAAATATCCATTGAGAAAAACATAAAAGTTTTGCGGGAGAGAAAGGCAATCTTCTATGAGGAAAATCCTCATGGGAGAGAAAGGTGAGCTTTTATGAGATAAGCCTACGCAAATGGATAAAAAGATCCATAAAAGCGAGACACCGCTAATGGAAACCATATCATGAAAGAAGGTATTAAATACCCATTGCATAGATCAATTGGAGGCGGTTGATCCATGGCAAGAACCTCGACTCGGAGGTGAACTGAAGAGTCATTTCTAGGTTGGGTAGCGGTGCTCTGTTTTCCAAGTGTCGTTCTCTCTTTTGATCTAGTTTGACTCACTTGCGTGGATTGTTCTGTATGTTGGTTTCTTACCCTCTATGTTATAAATTCCTTAGCATATGAGGGAATTTGCTTGAGTTTTAAATGCACTGCATGTGGCGTTAATGAGATGATTTTATGGATGCACATAAATGAAATTCTAATTACAGTCATAGTATGTGGATCTTATGTAGAATTGGTGTTAACCTGTCTTTTGTTAAGATAGTGAATAGTCGTGCTTGAGCCGCTATGCAAATTTGTTAACTATAGAAATGAGGTGGATTCAATCCACTTATGTGTGGTCATAAATAGTATTTCAATTGCCTTACATGTTCAACAACTGCCTCCAAATGCTGTACGACTACCTCGAAGTACCAAATAAAACAATCATGAGATGTTGGAAATATTTATCATGGATATACTACCATAGGAGTACTATCACATGGAGTCTTATGCCCAAACATTCCCTAGTCTCAACCTGTCCTTATATATGCATGTTTAGGAGCTCTTGTCCCAGCTCATCGGCAGGGTCTGTATTCGCCAATAAAGAGTAGAACGAGGTAAGGGCGAACTAGCTATCCCCTGAACCATTCCCCCGACCAACCAATTGTTAGGCTCACAACCCGGCTAGGCAAGGTCAAGTTTAGGAACAACCTAGCTAGGCGAAGTGAGAGAGTACCGTAGTTAAGCGCTGCAGGGTCAAAGAGAGAAGGTGAAGGGTTGGATGCCTCACCGATCAATGGGCTAAAGTAGGGGTTGGGTGCTTTGTCAAGCCCCCCCCCCCCCCCCCCCCCCCGCTTCTTATTCACTAGTGTCGTGTCGAGAGCAAGGAACATTCTGGCAAATTCAATATTAAGCATCAATCTGCGATGAAACAGGGGATTCCTCTATAATCGGCTATGGACTTATCTAGAAGGGCACCTCCTGGCCTTATGACTGGCATCTACACCTCCTTCCTTCCATATGCTAAGGTCAATGGTGAAGTGGGTCTAATCTCTTGCTATGGAACTTCATGCGTGGACAAGGAATCAATATCTACCTACTATGCCAAGGGGACTATTAGAAGGGTACTAAATAGGACTAAAGACTATTGGCTATTGGAATGGCTAAGTTATACTAGATCTAGATCTTTATCTCGGTAGAGAAGAGAGTAAAGAAGTGAAACGTAGAGATGCGAGTATCATATGTCTAGACGAGTATAATATGTATAGAGCTCGAAGAGAATGAAATTCTCTGAGAGCTAGCCATGGCTAAAAGAGCCTCTTTTTAGTTGTTGAATTTAATGTCGACTGCTTTCTCCTTTCCCTTATTTCCTCTCCCTTATTCTTTTTTCTTTTCTCCTTTATCTTATTCCCCTGTCCTTTCCCCCCTCTCCCTACCCGTACCCCACCCTCGCCCGGACAGCCCTCAAGCGTGCCTTCCCCTATCCTCGCCCTATGATCGCTTACCGCTTATCTTTTTTCTTGAACTCGTACCTTTGATGGCTCCTCCGGAGAGCGTTTCGTTCTCCTGCGGTGCCGCCCCTTACCTCTTTTAGAGTAAGATAGACTTATTTCTTCAAACAAGTAACAGTTGTTCGAAAAAAAAGAACAACCAACAACACCCAAAGTACTCATACCGACTTTCTCTCCTACCGAATCGAAGCAAAGCGTAGGTAACCGACTTTCTTTCTCTCGATACGGCAATCGAAGCGAAGCGTAGGTAACCGACTTTCTTTCTCTCCTACCGAAGGTAACTACCAAAGGTAGGCATTCATCTACCGAAGGGAGGATGACAGGTAACTGACTTCTTTCTCTCGATATGACAAAACAACTACCAAAGGTAGGCATTCTTTCTGGCATCTTTCCAACTCTTGCTCTTACCTCTCTTTCCAAAGGAAGGAAGGGGGGTGTGGGGGGAAGGAAGGATCAGCTTCCTTCCCACCGCCAATGAAGGAAGGGGGTTGTAAGGAAAATATTATTAGTGCCAAATGAAAATTTATGTTAGGGATGCTTTCACATAGTTAGTTTTGTAATTATTATAAACATCACATACATAACAACCACAAATAAAAAAAGTATGTAATATATAAGAACAAAACTAATGAAGTTGTTAGTACTAAAATGAGGCATATACTATCACATGTAATTTTAGATATACTTAGTGTGAAACACTATGACATCAATGTCTGAGCAATTTGTAAATGTGCAACAAGGGCTCAATAGGGGGCTAATATTTATTTGATAGTCACGTTCTTGGCTTTGTTGCTTCATTTGAAGGAAGGAGGACACTATTGAATTATTTCAATTACATGGTTCACACCTTCCAAGTATTAGTTAACTTGCCTAAAAAGGTTCCTAACAAAAGTGATCAATGCAAATATCACCCATAGGCTACTTTTGTTCACAAAACTTAACTCTCCCACTTTATTTTTGTAAAGACCCACTAATTCAAGTGTAGCCATGGTAGTTGATGCACAACCTCATGTGCACCAAAAAACATCCCATAACCAACCTCCTTGAACCAAGCTTACCCTTCCACTCCTAACACCAAAATGTGCAACACTTATCATAGGGTCCAAGGGGTATTGTCCTTGGTGGCCTCTCATCACTATTGATAACTAGGGTTGAAATGTCACACCCCATGCTTGTGAAACATCTACATCATTTGGCACATTGAATTCCATCCATGCGCACCAAGTTCTAATATGCATGCATGCTTATCCTATATCTGCTTATATTTAGGAATGCCAACCATGACATAACCATTACAATATCTTTCTTCTTATTCTTCTTCTTCTTATTACTATAGAAAAAAAAGGACCCTTTGTTATTCACGAGGAAGAAAAATAGCACAAACATTGATAAAAAGATTGTAACTTCTGTCATTACAATGGGTTGCCAGAAGACAAGGCATCACGACCCAGAAGAAGAGAAAAAGAAGTTGTTGTAAAACCAAGGTTTTACAATTTTTTTTCTTCTGCAAATTATAAGACTGACTAGAAATGACAATAGCATGCAACCAAAAATTGTAGAAAGTGTATTATACAACCACGACGAGGGCCCTACTATGAGAAAAATGAAGACAGTGACTAGAAATGACATTAGCCTGTAACCAAAAATTCCTGAAAGTGTATTATACAACCATGAAGAGGCCCCTGTCAAGAGAAAAAGAAAGACATTGTATTTGAGGCTAATTGAAAGCTGAATGTAGACTCACTTGAAATTTATAGTAAGCTAGTTGATAACTAATTGAAAATTTGACTTAAAGCTGATCCATATTAGTATATGGGCATCGAATGAGAACTTTGAACTGGGTTGCCAACTAATTCATCATAATATATGTAACCTGCCTCCAGACAAATAATTCTTTTTTAGAGAGAATCTACAGTTGTATTTAGCTCCCTATGGATGTGATGGAAATTGATTTCCTAGAAGTGGTTCTTTAACTCCACAATTTTGCTTTTCCAGGAGGATAAATTTATAACTTCCAACTATGATTTATTGTCATTTTTTTGGCTCCATTACAATATTTGTATGTCAACAACATGGCACACTACAACCAAGAAGATGAACAATTACATCATTAAGAGTTACAAAACCATCTTGCCATCGAATAACCAACATTAATTAAACAACCATTTAACAACATAATAGCAATTACACTATATATATATATATATATATATATATATATATATATATATATATATATATATATATATATATATATATATATACATACATATCACATTACACGTATAAATACCGCATTTCAATAGAAGTTAGATGAATTGCGTTAGTCCCAAAGTTTTGCTTTGACTTGAAATTAAACTCTTCTTCACTTTGTGATTTTTGTGTTATCCACTAGCATAGACCCATCTTAAATATAGATATAATATGAGCGGAGAGGGATCCAATTTCTTCATTGGCAATTATTTTTTATGAGCAAACATTATTTAAATGTTTTGTATTTTTTTTTTTTTTTAATTTATTTTGGCCGACACTAGCAAAATTTCAACTTTGATGATGGACAAACATCGCTGTAACCATACTAGGCTGTAGAGTGAGCTTGGCATATTCATATTATTTTCATCCTCAACATTGAGGATTGTGTAAAGCTCAGTGGAAGATGCCCCTTGGAATGATGGACAAACATGGCTGTAACCATACTAGGCTGTAGAGTGAGCTTGGCATATTCATATTATTTTCATCCTCAACATCGAGGATTGTGTAAAGCTCAGTGGAAGATGCCCCTTAGAATAGTTTTGATGCCCCCAAAATAACTTCCATTCTCAACCCCTCCCCATGAAATTTGAACTTAAGACCTCGTAACAACTAAACCCCATACAAACCAACTACCCTACAACTTATCATGGATCAACCACAACAATACTTATTATAATAATTTAAAACCAATATTTCTAATTACTTTTCCATATTTATCTCATTTACAAACCCCTCAACCCCATCCCATTATTATTACAATAAACACAATAATATATAACCGAGGAAAGAGTTCAAAATTGCGAGAAAAAAAAAACGCACAACAACCTCTGGTCCCAACATGACAAAAAGAATGAAGTAGGCCTCTCATGTTGGAGATGATTTAGGGGTTATTCCATGGCCTTCTCTCCCTTTGAAACCCCCCAACCATCCCTGTAATAATTTATTATATTATCTTTAACGATGCTACTTTTACTCTCAATCTTTAACAGCTACCGGCCTTCCCTCTTCAAAACCCTTATATAGAGTGTTTTCTCTCCATCGACCTCAAAAACCCTTATATAGAGTGTTTTCTCTCCGTCGACCTCATTGCCCTTTGCCTTCGAAGCATTTTTGCACAGTTAAATCCTTTGTCCAAAATCCTCGGGGTTTCGCATTCGTGTCTGATATTGGGCGAGTTTCTGGCATATTTTGGATCCATCGATTTCATTCGAGCCCTCCCTCTGTGCACTATCTGGTATTGGGATGGCTGGAACTCAGGAGGATCCTGTTCTTACACGGGCAGTAGATGACGATTCGAGAGAGAACGAGGATGATGCCAGAAAGGAAGAGGACACTGGAGCTCAGGTTGCACCCATTGTTAAGCTTGAGGAGGTTACTGTCACCACGGGCGAAGAAGAGGAGGATGTCCTTCTTGACATGTAAATTTCTTAATCCATGGCTATTTCATGATTTTGTTTTCTCAGTTGAAAGTTGTTTTCATGGCCTCTTCGGTGGCCCTTTTCCTGTGCACATAAATGGGACCTTGACTATAAGGAAGATGCATTTGGGCAGTTATTTACTTCTAATTTTTCTCCTTTTTAGTAAGATCTGTTTTTATCGGGTTCTCGATGTTTTGTTCGCCTGTTGATGATGATCGGATTTGTCATTTCAATGGGGTGCTGAAGAAACTCTATGGTAGATGCATTTAGCGGGCTATGGTTTGTTTTATCGGGTAATTAGGGTTTTGCTTTTCTGTGTATTTTGTGAGTTTCTTGTTGTTTTGATGTCCCATTGATATTTTGATCAACATTTTTTGATCTCATTATGGTCTGTAATAATTGTTTTCCTATGTTGATAGGCTGCCGATGAAGATTTTTTCAGGGATGCATTTGATGGTTTATTTGTTATCATTGGGGGTTTTGTATTTTGACGAGTCTTTTTATATTTTGTTGAACTATAGGCCATCCTTTTTTCAATGTCTTTGAAGAATCTATGATGGTTTCTCTGTTATTCTGGTTTAGTGGGGGGTGTGATGGTCATTTGTTATTGTTAAGCATACGGGGTTTCGTATTTTTTGGTTTTTGGATTAGCCATTGAATACTGAATTGGGCCTATTTGATAATCTGTCTTTTGGTTATTGGCATTAGGGTGATTTGTCTTTTTATGTTGTGAGGTGGTATGATTCAGGCATATGTCTGTTTTGGTCTTCTGTCAACTGTTTTCGTTGACTTTCTATGATGTTTTGAACAGGTTGTTGATCATTTCTGTACTTTATGGGGATGTATGGGATGAGCATTCTTTTGTTATTAAATAGTTGATGATTTGTATTCTTACATTTTTTATGTTATTATTGAGCTTTTTTGTGGGATCCTTTTCGGTAATGTTAAGGAATATCTCCTGTGTTTTAATAGGTTGTTGGTAATTTATCTTTGAATGCATTTGATATGGTGGGAATCAATGGAAGGAGCGTGGTGTAGGAACAGTAAAGTTTCTTAAGCACAAGGATACTACAAAGGTTCGGATGGTCATGAGGCAATCCAAGACATTGAAAATATGTGCAAACCATTTAAGTATGTAAATTTGTTTGTTTGTTTTTTTTTTGTGTAATTTCCCCCCTGAGATTGTAATAGCTTATCTTACGTCCAAGTTTTAAGAGGCTTTCTGTGCCGAGAATTTGTGTTGATCCTTATTATCTGGATTATGTTTTTTTTTTTGCCTTGCAGTTCATTCCCCAATGTCACTTCAGGAGCACGCAGGTAGTGATAAAACTTGGGTCTGGCATGCAACTGATTTCTCAGATGGGGAACTAAAGGAAGAACTCTTTTGCATTCGTCTTGGCTCTGTAGACAGTGAGCACTGTTCTTAGACTCTTCTAATCCTTGTTATGATCTTTTCTTTCTGTCTTGTATTTTTCTTTGATAAAATCAATGTTTGAGTACCTATATTCTTGGATCATTTCATTGAAGGGTTGATTTTGCATATGTTCTTAGGATGCTTTTGTGCAGATTATAGTGGGTTGGTAAGGGATCCCCCTCCCCAAACACCCTATCAGCATAGTTAAGACTTGAGTTTAGGGTGGCTTTAATTATCTCTGGTAATAGCAAATGATACGGAGGATTGTGCATAACCCACCCCCTTTTTGATTCCAATAAGCAGAGGTGGTCACTATGGTAATCCGATTTCAATTTGTAGTTAGAAAATGGGGTCACAACTTTCCATATTTTTTGTTTTGTTTTGTCTTTTTACATCAAACAATAGTATATTTATTAGAACCATAGTCAACTAAGCAAACAGGAAACAATTTATTTGACAGGTGGAAGAAGTGATAGGCTTAGAGCAATTGAATTGTAGGCCATGCTTCTTGACAAATTGATGAACAGATGTCTCCTTACTTGAGATTTAGGTTGGTACCATGGCACCATCCTCTCCATCATTATACACTAATCTTGTCATTATCTTCTTCACTGTGAATGACTGGCCCGTTCCCTGCAAATAGATCTGGGCATAGAGGAGCCAATCCAAGAACATTAATCTCTAGCACAAGACAATATTAATGATCTAAATACCTAATCCTGAAGCTTGAGTTTGATTTTTCTCTACTGGTTCTGAATCTCTGATTGAGAATATCCCACTCGTCATTATCAAACCTTCTCCTTCATCATTGGCATCAGCTGCACTGCTGAGGTACTTTGGTTGGTTGTCATTGGACTTGAGAGCTTGAAGTTTCAAATGATTATAGTAACAGACAGCCAGAAAAGCCAGTCCACACCCACTCAAGTTTATGACTGTAACCTTTTCATTTATTACAGACAAAGATTATGTTATGAGCAGCCAGTCCTTGACAAGACCAGCAACATTCATAGTCAAGGCTGAAGTCTTTCCTATCAGAAGAAACACTGCAAGATTAAGAGACAAGGCACAAGCATAAATGTCATGTAATCCAAATCAAAGGAAGAGACCCTGATTATCAGAAATGGGTATTCTACTAAGGCCCAGGGGGTGCTGAGAAAAACAAGGCAACAAGGAGCAACAAAGATGTGATGGGATTCAACTTAATCCCTTTTGATGTTCGTGGAATTTGTATGAGAACCAATTGGGTAGTCTCACATGCAACTGCACTTAACTAGAGAATCACCTCCCATGCATTCATCTTGGCCTCCCCATAAGCTGAAATAGTAACTCCAATTGATATGGCCAACATATTGGCCTCGGGCTCACCTTTATAAGCTTCTTTCTTCAGGGAAACCACAATCAAATACACAGCAATGGGAATTAGAGCTTTCAGCATTTGAAATAATGATACTGAGAGGAAAACATAGGTAGAATTTGAAAACCAGAGACCCAAAGAATACACTTATCAATACTATGGGTTCAACGAGCTTGAAGACTCTTACAATAGCAACAACCAGCGTTGAGTAGAAGCCCATGTGAATCATGGTGGGACTGATCACACTAAAGTTGTCAAGCAATGGCAACTCCAATGGATATGGCTAACATATTGGCCATGGCCTCGCCTTTATAAGATTCTTTCTTCAGGGGAACTGCAATTGAATGCATATCAAATGGGCACAAGAGCTTTCAACATTTGAAATATCGATACTTTGAGAGACATGCACCAAGGGCTGCATCATTTAGGGTTTGTACTCAGTTTAGGTGTCATATTCAAGGGGAAGTTGTTATGCTTTCCACCACTTCATAGATTGTTAGAGTGATGAAACAAAAGAGGCTCCCTCTTGAGGCTAGATTATGTCATTCATATCAGCTGTGTTGTTGATGTCCTAGCTCAGCCAAGTCTTGCCAAAACTCTGTTGAGGTTCAAAATTTATTATAAACTGAAATGTCTTCACAAGAATTGACCTCATAAAATGCCATAATCACAAGATATGCCATACATGGCTGTGATTATGGCTCGCAAGACCCTTAGACTTTGAGCAATGAGGCTTGCAACATCACTTATGATTATGCACTCTACAATTCTGTGACCAGCTGAATGTCAAGCAATTGAACCGCGATTTAAATCCTATTTTGTCAGCAATAAGTACCATACTTTGTCTTTATTTAGTGTAGAGAACCAAGCACTTATTCTACTCATCTATAGAAGGGACAATGGTTGTTTGCCTATGAGGTATAAGGAAATCCTATCAGGAATACCCTAGGTGCCCTTCCTTCGGTACATCTAGTAGTTAGCTAAAAGTGGTTTTTCATGACTCTAGTTCTATTTTTAGTGGGCGGCTTGGCACCATTTTTAGAAAGGAGGTGCAAAGGAGCTGCCTACTTAATTTGGGTGATTTTAAAATTCCCCTTTGTTAAATTTGGAAAACTTGAAGTTTGGGAAATGTTTATTTTGTATTTTTGACAAAGTTGACCCCGTTGATTAGTTTGCAACTTTACATGTGAGATGGAACTTTATTATTGAACAAGAAAGCTGATTTGGAATTCTTATTTGTTGAGACAAATTAGTTAGTAATGGAATTCTAGCTGATTGCATGAGTTTTTGTTTACTTATGAAGAGATCAAGCCACTTATTGCAATGGTTTAGTGGAAGCCATATTTATGGTTGTTATCGGGCAATTTTGCAGCATTTTCCTCACTTCAGCCACTCAACAACGGTTATATTTTTCATGAATAGGCCACCCACCTTTGGGAATTTGGGGAGCTATAAGAGAACACTGAATGGCATTATTTTCTAGAGTTTTCTCAGTGAGCAGTCAACGTTCTCTTCCATCCTTCCTTTCTCTCATTGCTGCCTACATCTCTGTGCAGTGCATACTATTGCAATCATTCTCATATTTTATCTCCATGATGCAAACAATCTTTTGACTAATACAGTGATGGAGTTTGACCATGCAATTTCTTTACAGCTCTCCAAATTCGATGGTTGAACAGTGTTGTATGTTGCAGTAGTGTGAATGACCTAAGTGCCTGTACTTTGAAGATTTTTTATCACTTAAAAGTGCACAACCATCTTTTCTTCTTTCATGTTTGGTGGTCGTGGACTGGGATTTTGCATATTATTTGATCTTATAAGTTTCTTGTGTCCTTGGATGCTTACACATATATCAACGAAAACTACTTTATGTGCTGATCACTCATATTGACCAAGCATATGCTTCCAAGTGCTGAAAGTGCATGAACACGAGGGACACCCTCCTGACTGGAGAAATGACAGTCCAAAAAGAGGAGTAATTAGCTGTGACCTTAGGATAATTAGTAATTTCTCATAGCTGTTTCTTAGTTTTGCACAAATCAGATCAGAGAGAGAACACTTCCCAATACATAGTATTAAAAATTATAAGATGAAGTTTGAATTTAACAAAGTCAAAGGATGAACCGAAGTCTTGGATAGCTAACGCAGATCTAACACCTTCATGAGACAGAAATCAGAATGCATGGACAGAGACTACTAGGAGCTTTCCAGAATATTTCCAATCTAGCTCATGCATGGACGAGCACAAATTCTCTTCAACAAGAGAATGTGCAAGTTAATTAATCTTCAGTAAGTTGACTACATGTGGATGAGATATAGTGAATTATCTACAAGTTGAAAGGTTCTTTAGCAAATGTATGCTAAAAACATGTGGATCTGGATTAGCTTAATCTCCAAGCTAGGTTACAACTGAATGTACATCATGGGGGGTAAACATGCAAGGGTCACTTGATTGTCAACAGCCATATACAAGGAATTCATATCACGCACCTGAGAATCGGGAAAACTGAAAATCACTGATATGTCGATGTTGCATAAGGAGAACACATATTGCCCTATTTCCAGCTAGAGGCCCCATTATAGTCAAGGTTTGCATTTTCAAGACTACAGGGATTGCAATTTTCATTCACAAGAAAATTTGTCCCATTTTCTTACCAGAATATGCATCGAGAAGAGAGGCTAAACCGGTGCCCCTTATTCCATGCCTAATCATCAAGCCCAAAATAACACATGCTTTTCTTGGTGGAAAACATCACTTGTGGATGACAATTTAGCAGAAGCATGAAAAACCATGTGAATGGGATTATCGTGCACCCAGATAACTAAAAAACAAATAAGTCTATCAAGGATTGTGCAGACGGAACTTGGACTCGAAAGGCCCCAAACATCTAAAAAGGTTGTGAAGGCTTTAGGGAACAAAGCATGATGCTACAATTCCAACACCAGAAGTCAATAAAACGTTTTTTTCTCTTTTACAATGTCATGAAGATCGTAACCTCGAATACTAGAAGAGGTAATCCAGAAAATAAGGGTAGAGCTCTATAAAAAGAAGCTAATATTTGACAAGCCTGACATTGTGTTTGTCTAATAAACAAAGTTGTAAAGTGAAGCAATTGAAATGGTATATTTGAAAAAACACAAAATATAGAAGAAAACAATGGGCATAGTATATGGCCTTCTGATATGGTGGGATCAATACAAATTTTGTACAAGTATATGTAGGGAGATTATGGGTAAGCTAAGACTTCTCCTCGAGCATTGGAACTTGTAATTTTATGTAACCAATGTCTATGGAACTAATTTAGCTGTTTCAAAACCTATCTATTGGAAACTCTTGTAATAAGAAATGAAGAACTATTGCAATTACCCTGTAGAGGCTTTAATAACACCTGGTATTCTGGTTAGTGATTTTATTGGACCTCATGTGCATATCCTACATGCACAGGATGGACTAATCATATGTTATAGGGTATTATTCTTATTATTTAGGGTGCACATCTTCAGGTGCTCAAGAACGATTACTAGAACAGTCAGTTAATTCTGCAATTTAAAGGATGAAAAAGGAGGTTATAGGAGTCTAGTTTTGGTTCTCAGCCACAATGTCACACTAGTCTGCCTGGGCATGGTTCTCATGGTTTAATAGTGACTTGAGGAGTCATAATACCACAGATCACTAAACACGAACAACTAAGGTAGCCCAAGGACAATAACCATCTTTACACATTAATTAACAGGTCTTACATTAATTATCCTAGGGGGTTTTAATACTTCGAAATGCTTAAAAAACAGTTAGCAGAGCTTTCACATTACACATTCCAGCAATCTTTTCTATAAACCAACCAAATGCAGTCAGGAGAGCCCTCCTTTTAAACTATACAACCTTATTGCTAGTATGATCAACCTTATTTTAATATATAGTGTGACAAACCGTATGTGACAGGCAGGTGGAAAACTTTTCTCGCAATTGACTAAGCGACGTCCTGCGAGCCAGACTTGAGACGAAAACCCTCGTCAGGAGTATATGCTTGGCTCTTTTCAAACAAATGAAGAGTCAATGAGGTTTTGTGTAATCACTTCTGGTATTGTATTGGGTTATTGTTAGAAGCGATAATTGGATTCGGATTCTCATCGAGTGAGTTGTTCTGATTTCTCAATTTGAGAGGGATTGTTTGGAGGGAAAAACGAAAGAGGACATACAAGAATAGTGATGGGAAAGATGTAGAGGAAGAGGATTGAGAACATCGCCAGCAGGCAGGATACATTTTCCAAACGTAGGTGGATTGCCGAAGAAAGCTTACGAGCTCTCGGTGCTCTGCACTGCAGAAGTTGAACTTGTGATTTTCTCCCCAGCAAGAAAGCTCTATGAACTATTTTTTAGTGCAAATCCTACTATTTTGATTCTAATAATCATGGCTATGCAAACCTCATGAGATTCTTACTAATAACACCGGTGGTGCAAGCCCTAGTAAGCTCGATATTGAAAAACTTAGTGTAAAACCTCCAAATCGCTGGTTTTGTTGTAGTGCTTGTTGGAGAGTATATAAAAAATTTCACACCTTTTTATGAGATATGGGAGGAAAACATGTTAAAGATTTTTAATAAATATAAAATTTCCAAAATGATGCTAGTTACGTGTGATTCTTTTTTCATTGTTTGTGATTATGAAAAATGAAACTCAATGTTTTTTCATTAGTGCACACATATTTCATTATATAATTGCATATAGAAAAATCATTCCAGAGGCGATAACAATAAAAGTGAAGAATTTATGGTCCAACGTTATATTTAAGGGAGATGTTTAAGGATGACGTTTGAATTTTGTTTTTCATTTTAAGACATTTGGAGCAAATATTAGGAAGGACTTTGAGAAATGATTGTCCTTGATTTTCAAAAATGGAGTTGTTCCTTTCCAGCCATATGCCCCAAGTGACCATCAAAGGGAGAACTCATATGTTTTTTGGATGTTTTCTTTATAGCCATTTTTTTACACATATCCATAGAGTCCCCATGCCATTGATGTGAATTAGTTCGTTTTTTTTTAACCAAAATTTTTAACCAAACAAGAAAAATTAAAAAAATACCTGAAGATCAAAGACTGAAACAAAGACCTATTGACATACCTTTTAAAGTATGGAAAGAACTTGTAAAATCATATGAGAAGTTGGATGCACAAAGAAAAGCCGGCAATGAGAGCATTCAGGTATTGAATTTTTCATTAAACATTATTTAGAATGTATTAATACTTATAAGTATCTTAGACATGTATTTGTGTGAAAATAAATTGAATTGGTTTATGTTTAAGGACAAGGCATCCAAGGCGAGGTTAACCAAGACAAAAGTCACTCATCGTAGTGGCCAGAAAGGTTTAAAAGCACTTATAACAACCTTTGTAAGTATTAAACATGTGATATTTTTTTAATAAATTTTGTACTAGAAGAAAGTCATTGTTATCTAATTTCTCCCTATTTACTGATTGATAGGAACTAAAATATGGAAGACCTCCAAATCATTTGGAAAAGGAGGTGCTGCAGCAAAAGAGATGGGTTGAATTTGTTGTTTGGATGGACTCTATGGTATGTAATCTTAGTTGGATTTCCAATATACTTTTAAACCATATTTTCATTTTATTTTTTAGTACTATTAGATATTATATCTTACCTCATTTTATTGTTAACATTGTATAACAAAAACATGCGTTGTGTTATGTAATTAATACTAACATGTAATATTGATTTTTTTTGTCAGAATGCTATAGGTAATGATTGCCAAGACGATGATCCAAAATATGTTCAACATATATCAGGAGATGATGAGGATGAGGATGAGGATGATGGTGGTGAAGGAGGAGATGATGATGATAGTTGCGGTGTTGGTGATGATGTGGATCAGAGTAATGAGGATGATCTTGGTGGTGGTAGCTAGGCATGCACATGCATTGTTTTTTATGAAGAAATTATTGTGTAGAATGACATTGTTATGTTTAGATGGGTGTTGTGAATTTACCCTATATCAACGAGACATTTTGATTTTGTAATCATACGATGATTTTGATTTATGTATGTTGTTAATTTATCGTAGAATAACGATATTCATGAAATATTTTGATTTGTTAATCATATTTGAATTTTACTTGTTTTGATTAAAAATAATACTGATTTTATTAGTATTATGTTGCTATTTTATACATGTTTTGAAAATTGTTAATGACACATTGTTATTTTTTTGGATGGATGTTGTCAATTTCTCTTAAATTTCTTTACAAATGATTTTGAATTGTGATATCTGCTTTAATGATATTTAGAAACTATCATATATTTCACTATGAATCTATAAAGGGGGTCATATATGTAAAGAAAAATATACTCTATATAAGAAGTCAAATGCAGATGTAACCATGGATGCAAAATTGAAAGTAAAATTGGGCGTTAAACTAGGAATTAATACAAAATGCAAACAATTGACATACAAAGTGTTTTAAATTAGAAGTGAAAAATTGTGCAATAGTTGACACAAAGAAGGGAACAAAACATGGCATACAAAAGGATATCAAATTGGGCAAAAACAAGGACACATAAATGGGCACCAAATTAGATGCAAAAAAAGACAACAACTGGATGTAAAATAAGATGCAAAGTTGAGCGTTAAAAAGAAGCAAAAAATGTTACAAATTAATATGCCAAATGATGATGCAAATAATGGTGTAAATTTGGGATGCAAACTTGGGTGAAAAAAAGGAAAAAAAAAGATGTAAGAAAAGACATAAAACAAGATGCAAAATGGGGCTGAAAAAAGGTGAAACCAAGGATGCCATATTGGATGTAAAAAATGATTCCTAATCACATGCAAATTTAGGCTCGAACTCAGACACAAAATTATATGCAAATGTGGACACAAAATGAGGCAAAAAAAGATGAAAATTTGGATGGTGAAAATGATGTAAAACTAGACACCAAAAAAATGCAAAATTGGATGAAAAAGTCGATGTAAATAATGGTGCAACATTGGACACAAGTAGACACAAAAAAATGGTGCAAAAAGGGGCATAAAATAGCTTAAAATTGGGTGCAAAACTTGGTGCAAAAACAAATACAAAAGTAGACGTAAAAAATGACTCTAAATTGAATGTACCATTAGACACAAAATAAGATGCAAAGGTGGACACAACACATGACTCAACATAAGATGCAAATATAAATGCAAATTTGGATGCTCAAAATGATGTAACATTAGATGCAAGAGATGGTGTTAAAAATGATGCAAAATTGGATGAAACAAATGACGCAAAATATGGTGCAAAATGAGATGGGAAAAATGGAGACAAATCAAACGTAAATGTGGATGTAAAAAATGGTCCAAAAAAAGATGCAAAAATGGGCACAAAAATGGATGCAAAATTTGGTGCTAAATCAAATTCAACACATGGTGCAAAGATAGGAAACAAAGCTGGTGCAAAAATAGAAGAAAAAACTAGTGTAAGACTAGATACAAAACCTGGCGTAAGACTAGATGCAAAAACTGACACAAAATGGATGCATAAAAAGACGTTAAATTGGATTCAAAATACAGTGTAAACTTGATGCAAATGATGGTGCAAAAATGGAAGCAAAGAATGACACAAAATAGGAAGCAAAAGAGAATGAAAAATAGATGCAAAAAATGACACAAAACTAGAAGCAAAACCTGTCATAAAAAAAGATGAAAATCTTGGTTCAAAATTTGACGCAAAAAATGATGCATAGTTTGGTGTAAAAAATGATGCAAAATCTAGCGTGAAAAAGGATGCAAAATCAGGTGCAAAAAAAGACGCTTTAAAAATTGTACAATAGAGCCAGATTTAGCACCAAGTTGCTCATCACAATTACAAAAAAAATGCACTAAAATCTGGTGCTAAATTTGGCGCAAATCACTGGTTTTGTTGTAGTGAACCATGCCTTATCTACGACAATTCCAATTCCTTGATTTGGGTAAGCTCATTGCATTGTAGGCTCTGATTGCTCGATACAATCTTAATCGTCATTAACTCTGTAATGATCCATTTATTAGTCCCTACCTACGGCAACGCAGGGACTATAGCATTCACATCGACATTGAATCCCTATTAATTTGAGTTGACTAGAGCATTTAACTAATGCTTTTCACTTTTATCCAAAGTTTTATTTTCGAGTTTTGATGTTTTTTTTGCTTTTATCCAAAGTTTTATATTGGAGGTTTTATTGTCAGGTTGTTGAATATCCAGATCCAAAAAATGCTTTAACCAAAGTCTGGATTTACTTCATGGAAAATTTTAGGGGCGAATGTTCGCCCTTTGGCGAAATTAAGGGGTTTTAAATTTTTAGTGGGCGAATATTTTGTATCATAGTACATTTTTACAAATCACCTCAAATAGCCCACCTTATTTTAAGGGAGAGGGTAAAAAGGGTAAATTTAGCCCTCGAAATTAGGAATTACAACCTTCCATTCACCCTAATTTTCAAGAATAGGTTTTATTTAAGTGAATCCTATGGGCCAAATACCATATTTATAAAAGAGGTATGGTAAATTAATAAAAATATAAATAAATGAGAGGTATGGTAAATAAATAAAACATTTTTTATATTTACTCCATAAGTCACCTTATATACATGCAAGGGTGTAAACAAATAAAAATATAAGTAAAGTGGAGGTATGGTAAATAAATAAAACGTATTTTTATACTTACTCAAAAGGTATGGTAAATAAATAAAAATATAAATAAATTAGACGTATGGTAAATAAATAAAACCTCTTTTTATATTTAGTCCATAATGCTCGTTCTATTTATGAAGACTCAAAAAAGAGGTTTTATTTAAGTGAATCCTATGGGCCAAATACCATATTTCTAAAAGAGGTATGGTAAATTAATAAAAATATAAATAAACGAGAGGTATGGTAAACAAATAAAACATTTTTTTTATATTTACTCCATAAGTCACCTTATATTTATGAACACTCAAAAAATGCGTTATATTTAGGTGAAACCTATGGGAAAAATACTATGGGACAAATACCATGGGCTAGATTATTATTAATACCATGTAAAAAAACATTATTAACCCCAATATTAGTATTAATAAAAATAAAAATGCCACATGGTATTGACCCATGGTATTTACCAAAATGGAACATGGTATTGACCCATGGTATTCCCCTGGAATGTAGCCTATTTAAATGGAGGAATTAAACCAACATAGATCCATCTTTACTCTAGATCTACTAACCCCCGAGAGGTATCAAATATCGTTATATGCAAACTAGTATAGAGTGAAAAGATATTTGTAGAGTGAAAAGATATTTGATCCCTCTCGGGGCTTGGTGGACCAGGAGTAAAAATGGATGTTGTAATTTAATGTATGTTAAACATTTTAGCTTGGTTAAAATAAAAAATAAAATAAAAATCAACTATTAATTTTATTAATTTTTATAAATTACTAATAGTAATTTTTAAGCTCAGGTTTATGATAACCCATGGTATTCACCCATGGTAATACCATGGTATTCATGTGAGCATAGACTATTTAAAGGGGAAATTCTATCATCTTAGATCCATCTTAATTCTGGGTCTACCAAGTGCTCAGAGGGATAAATAGATTTCATGCCCCTAAGAGTGGTAGATGTGGAGTTAAGATGGATATAGGTTGGTTTTTATGATAATGAAGATATTAAATAGACTTAGGAAATTTTATTGTAAAAACATCTTAAGATGAATGGTTAAAGCATAGACATTGGACAAGTATATTTGTATACTTATATTTTAAACTGAAACAAATCCATGGCTAAAAGGAATGGATTGATTGCACTAGTCATCCTTCTATAGCTTTCCAACATAGGCTGGAGTAAACAGATTGTAATTTGGGTAATTTTTCTAACTGCAAATAGGAACATACTTGTGTATTGGCAGGGTGGTTATGAGGTCCCTAGAAGTGATGAATTTGAATTTTTCTTGGTTTTATATATAGTATTAAGTATTTTCTCATGCTTTCTGTGAATGACACGGGTGAATTTTATCCTACACCCACTAGGTTATCGATATGTAATTTCGGTAATTTTGATTTCAAAAGATATTTTAAAGAAATGCAATGATTTCATTTGTGTATTCAATAAACAAAATATTCTAATGGAATTATGCATTTGTGGTTTACCTATATAGATTCCATGGAGAAGTATTAGTGGTGTGAAATCAATTGTCCTCAAGCAGAGGCTTTAATTTTACTCTTTTCTCGAAGCAAATACTTTCTTCCAACATTTTTGAGTTCCATGAAAAATTTGAAAGTCCTAATAGTATTCAATTATGGGTTCAAGGGAGACATAGTATTCAATTATGGGTTAAAGAGATCCACACTGAATGATCTATCGACCTTGTCTTCACTTAGTTTAAGACTATTCACTTGGAGAGGCTGCATGTGCCCCCACTTCAAGAGCATAGTAAAGTCATGTAGAACTTAGAGAAGCTATCTTTAAGCTTTTAGTGAAGATTGGAAAAATGTCTGGGTTCAATGACACCCAATCGAGCATTAAGCTTCCAATAATGCTAGATTTTAACTTGGATCACTTTTGTGATTTGGAGGAGATGCCCCCTCGTATTTGTGACACATCTTCAGTTTTGAATTGGACTATTACTAACTGTCATTTCCTTCGAAAGTTACTTGATGACTTGGGGAACTTGAACTCTTTAAGAATGTTAAGGAAGGAAAGAAAGTACATTATGCTAAGTTCTATTATGCTTTTCAAGTTTTTCTTGGATATCTATAATGTTTTAGGTGGGAAAGTACATTCTGTTAATGAAAATTTGTCTTGATAGAAAGGACCAATTTCAAATTCTAATGCTTTCAAAAAACATTGTATAACTGTAATGTTTCTAAAAGGAAAGCATATTTTTTCAATTTAAGTATCATGATCCCATATTCCAACTTATTTTTTAGTAACCCATTATGCTTTGTAGCTTTGAATAAATCCATGTCTTTTGATAAGATCCTCTTCCAAATTAGAACGCAGTTTCCTTTTGGCAATAACCACATATAATGTCTTGATTTTGTTATTGAGAAAATAGAGGTTGTGAAACAAGCCTGTGCCATACAAGGACTTGATTCATTGATTATGTATCAATTATGGCTCTTGATGTAACAATGTCTTGATTTTGTTGCTTGAAAATAGAGGTTATGCTTTACTATTTCACATAATTTCTTACAATCTTTCCATAAGTATTGATTTTTAATCTCAGTCACTGAGGGATGACAATAATGACAAAGGTAATATTCCATGGTTTGAAGTTCCCCTCTTACTAAATATTTAAATATATCACCACAATTTAACTGTTAGTTAAAGGAATTGTATTTGACTTGTAAACAATTCATTGCTTGATTTATAGATTTTGATCTTTTCCCTTTTTTATTTTTTTCTCAAATTTGGTATGAGATATCTTCCAAGATTTGGATTCCCTATTTCTCCACCATAGCGATGAGGTTCAGATGCTATCATTAAATATTCTTGGAACGTTACAACTTTTCCAGTAAGTGTGCTTTGAAACATTGTTGTTGCTTTTCCATGGTGTTAATGCAAATAAGCATTGCAACTAGTGCCATTATTTAGATTAAGTGCCAAAATCTAGGTGGTCTTGTAATGATGGAGTGATTGTTTTCTAGCTACTAAGGCCATATGCATTTTATCTCTTATGTTGTCCTGAGATATTCAAATTCAGAATAAGAATTGAGGTCTCGTTTCCACTGTAGATTGCAGTCAGTTTCTTGAACATAATATATAGTAGAATATATTTTACTAATCAATTGTGGATGTGATCCCTCGCAGGAAAGGAAATTCAAAGTGACTTTGATTTCACATTGATTTGTCAAAACATCCATACAGGAAAGGAGATTCAAAGTGACACTGATTTCACAATGATTTGTCAAAATGGAGGCAAGAGAAAAGGAAACTTTGTATTCAACAATGCTCTTAATTTCATATGTACATGCACAAACATATTAGTAGAAAACATTGAAGGGTTGCCTAAGTAATATTTTCCATTCCACTACATTCTTTACAGCTTGTAAATAAATAACTTGGAACAATTCATTACACTACTTGTTATTCTTTATTAATCAGTGGTTAAGATTTTGATATTGAACTGGCTAAGATTTTTCTTCCTTCTGTGAAATTGTGTGTTCTATAATGCTTCTTTTCCATTCACTCTGTATAGCATATAAAGTGTGTCTAATGGAGTAGGAAGATTGGAAAGTCTTGTGATCCTTGAACTATGTTACAAGGTAGAAACCCAACGGGGCAGGGTAGGTGCATCCCCACAAAGGGGTCACAAATACCAAAGTTGGTATTGGCTAGTGCCTTGAGCTAGAAAATTTCCTTTACCCTTGTATTAACAGTGAATTTGGAGAGGATTCTAATATTATCTTTATAAGATTTATATCAGTTAAGATTGATTAATAAAATTCATGAGACATGAGCTAGGATGTCCTTGCAAGGTGGTTGTTGATTATTGGAAGCTATGATGGCCATTATGTCAGGCCAGGTGGTCGCACTCCCTTGATCGTGAGCACAATTGTAATCAAGATGGAAGACTTCATAGTCTAGATTGATTGTTTAGTAGTGATACTTAGTGGGCTCATTCACAAAAGCTTCTATTTCATTAATCCTTTTTATAGAGTTTCCAAATTCAATTTCCAAAGGTTTTAATTACACTATAGAGTTGAGTTCTGAGAGAGTTGTGATTCACAGTGTTAAGTATAGTAGCTATGACACTTGAATGAAGACAAGCATAGTAGGGGTATCAGACTCTGTTATAAGCTTACCTGCATATTGTAAGGGGCTTGGTTGGCTTTTTTATAATTTTATAAACAAGTTCCATGTCATGGAAATGTGAAAAAAAACAGTGATATTGCCACCATGTGGCTCTTGTCATATATGGTTTTATACTTTTTCAAAAAATTCTCTAAGAGTTCACAATGCTAAGATTCACTAGGACTTTACAAAGTTTTATTATTTAGTGAAAGACTCACCAAGATCTTACAAGATTTTATAATTGATTAAAATATTCGCCATGCCTGGTAAGAGCTTCGCCAAAAAATTATATATACATATTATATTATTGATAAAATCGCCTTCCATTTTTCCTATATACCATGGAGATTCGCCCATTTATTATACATATAAATTTAGTGGGGGGGGGTTCTTAAAATTTCCCCTGATTTTCTTGCTATTTAGCTTTGTGAATTTTAAGCAAAGTTTGGATGGCTCATGGTAGATCACATGGGGAATAAAGTATGGATTTAGATTGGTAAATTTTATCCAAAGTTTCTAGAGCTCAGGGGCTGGAATAGTCTGCTAGAATAGTCTGTTCGCATCTGGATTGCCTTGGTTACTTTTTATCGAAAGTTTATATTCATGCCACTTGTATCGCTCCCTGCCGCTTGCGAGCTAGCCACGTGCAACCTCTAGTTCCCATCGCAAAGCTAGCTACCTGCCACCTCTGGTTGCCACCGCAAAGCCAACAACTCTAGCCACCTGCCACCACAAAGACATTGGTTCGTCTGTGAGTGAATACATTACCATAGAAGAAAGAACAATTGTGCTGTGAGCATTTCAACAACTGGCCCTGGCCCTGGCCCTGCTTGAGGAATAGTTCAACAACATTGCTTACGGAGAAGGGTGTACACCCTACAGATGGAGAAGGCTCCTGCTTGAAGGCTCCTATTTGATGGAAAAGGATCTATCAAGGATAAGAAGCCAACAACGACCTTAGAGATGCAATGTAGACGACTCTATTAGGTGGAAGAACTCAACAATGACCCTAAATATTGTGTAGGGTTCGATGGAGGCCACCCCTACCACCTTCATCTCTAATTCTGAATTACACAAGATGCTTCCACTGAGAATCAGAACCATTTGCCTTGGTGGTGGTAGAGATTGAAACGCAAAAGTAGCAATAACAAGTAAATGCGCAGGAGCGTAGGGTAGGAAAGAAGCTGTATATCATTTTGTTGTATAGAATTATGGTACACACATCAAAAGAATTATGAGACATATATATGCAAAGAATATTGGGATAATCAAGAATTATGAGAGAGATATATGCAAAAAATATTGGGATAATCGCGAGTGTGGTAAGTGATTATTGCATTGTAATTCATTATTTTCCATCTGTAAGCATGAAAGATTTATGTTATGTCTTATATGCAAAGAATATTAGGATAATCCCTAGTGTGGTAAGTGATTATTAGTACAATTCATTGCAATTCATTAGTGTGGTAAATCATTATCAGTGCAATTCACTGCAATTAATTATTTTTCATTTGTAAGCATGAAAGATTGATGTTATATCTTACTATTTTCTGGTGGAATAAGGAAATACTTTTGAATTTTGGGTCAAGTCATGAAGCGAGTAGCTAGATAATTGCATAATTGCACTGGGAGCAGAATTTTCCATGTTAGACCATGCGATCCCTGAGATCCCATTTGAATTAGTAAAACAACCCTTAAACTAGTTCCTTTGCCTTTTTGTTTTGTTTTTTTTTTTTTTTTCACATAAAATAAATAATGAAGTAAAGGCTATCGTCGTGCGAGAACATGTCATGGAAAACCAGAATTGGAAGGACTTACTACTCATTTAACTAAGCTTACCTAAGGGCTATAAGAGAAGCCAAATTTTAGGTGCAAATTCTATTTTGGAAAACCAAAATTGGAAGGACTTACTGCCCATTTAGCTAAGCTTACTTAAGGGCTCGAAGACAAGCCAATTTTTAGGTGCAAATTTTGTTTAGGAGCAATTTATATATTTCAAATGTTTATCCCAACAATAATGAACATACTATTTGCATTCACTAGTTTTGTTCAATTACAATTAATTTGTTGTGAAATAAGAATAAGGAGGACATTACCTTCAATCCGAACAAAAAACCATGCCTAGAACAGAAAACCACGATTTAGCAAGGAAGGATCTATAGGCTTGTGCAAAAGTGAAGTTGACATCAAGGTTGTTTTGTATATTGGGAAATATTCTTCTTTACATTTTTTCCTTTTTTTTCCTCTTCTTGTATTCCGGCTATTTCATTTTTTCCCTCTTCCTGCATTATGCCTTTAATGCATTCCAATTCTTGCATTCTGGCTTCCTATTCTCTTCTCCTCTGCAAGAATTCTGGCTTCCTATTCTCTTCTCCTCTCCTCTACTCTTGCAGTGTTTTCGGCCATAGGTGGTCTTCTTAGAGGATGGAAAATTAATGGGCTTTTAGCTTCGGAACTAGGTCTAATTTGAAGGCCTAATTTTTTGTTTATTATTGATGTGCTTACTTGTTGTTCATGATCTTCATTTGCATTGTATTTCTAAATATGCATAGAGTTGGAATACAAAATTTGCATATACATTAATTGGTTGGCAAAGATTACCATCTCATCAAGTCCAATTAAGCCAGAGGAATCAAGAGGGTTAGGAGCTCCCAGTCTCTTTCATTCGTAAAAATCTCCACAAGACTATGAATTGAGGTACTCACCAATAGAGAAACAAGCATAGGCTTTGGTGAAGGCTATGAACAATGTTTCTGGTCTTTTATAGAGCTCATTCAGCGCATTGAGCAGCATTCAAGTATAATCGTTATTAGTTAGATCAAATGATATCACCTTCTGCTCTGCGCAGTCGAGTTAGGTCAAATGATATCACCTTCTATGCGCAGTCGATTTGTGGCCTTAGATAAAATTGAACTCATCTAGTTTTAGTTTCTTGGTGCACATACGAACTTACCGTCACACTATGATTTTCCATGCCGAAACAACATGTACAAATTTCTAGAATTTGACATCCATGCCATGCTTATCACATTATGGACAAGTCGGAAATATGTGGACGCACATATTTAGCTACTAAAATGTTGGTTGTCATTCATATTTAGTTAAATAAACTAACATATCCTTTTTCTTTTTTACTCAACCATTCATATATAGTTAAATAAACTAACATATTTAATTAAATAAACTAACATATAACACCTACTTGTCCAAAAATTATTGAATGAAACACTTTTTTTTTAACTTTTATAAACTATCAAAATGGAAGGTATAAGAGTAACGTGTAAATAGACTTTTTAAGTGTTGAGAGGGGGCATTTCCGTAATAGAGTTTATAATCAAATAATTGGTCTGGGGTGCTAGATAGAATAGTCAGCTAAATGCCATTGCAAGCAATCGAGTTCGAAATAGGATTTAATTTTTTTATTGGTTTTTAAATTTTTTAGTATATAAATGTATTGAAGAGAGTTATTGTTTGAGTGTAAAGTAGCATATATGCTTAGCCACTATATATGGATAAATTTAGTTGGATGGGCTTCAACATCATAAGTAAAAAAAATAAATGGAGCAACCTAGTAATAACCCAAAGTTTGGGAGATATAGATTGTAATGCATGTTGTTGAACAGAAAATCAAACTTAATTGATTTTTTTGGTTGATGAGATAGATAAACAAATGTAACACATTATCTTTTTATTTTAACATTTAATTAAACTTTATATAATTATATGTTATTATTTATAATATAAAAATATATTTAATATTATTATTTTTAATATAAAATTATTATTATTATTTTGAAAAATTATTATTTATTATTAATTAAAATATATGATTAAAAAAATGCAACACATGTACATGATTACTTATTATTTTTTATTTTCGAAAAAATCTCATAATTTTTCTTAAACTTTACTATATTAAAATAAACATCTTTTAATTTAAAGTATTTGTTCATCATTATTACAAACCTGAATAGAAATTAATATCTTAATTAAAAATACTTATACTTTAATACAAACTAAAAGCACACCGTATTCAAAGTACAACAAAAATATATATAATATGAGTAACAAAAATATTTTGAGCAAAGGTAAAAATTAATTAATGTTTAAAAAAATCATATTAGGTTAATTAGGCTTTTAAAAAATTATATCATTTTATATATAAAAGAAAAAGAGAAAATAACGAAGTTTGATAATGGTTTTTTGGGTTAATTTTGATGAGTTATTTATGAAAGTTAATACTATTTTAGACTCATTTTAATTTGGATGTATTTGAGAGGGATTCAATTTCTCGAGGTATAAATCTCTTTTTTTAGTGTAAAATTTGAGAAAATCTTTGTACCTCTTGAGATTTAATCCTTCTGGGTGCTTTATAAATCTGGGTTAAGATGGTTCTAGCCTGGTTATATAATACTATATAATATATATACTTATATCTATGTGTCTGTTTCTTATTCTCTCTCTATCTCACCCCCCAAGCATACACACTTTGTCCCTCCCTCTCTTGTTCGTGTCTCTCTATTCCCCTTCTTTGTCTCTCTTCCACTTCTCTCCTTTTCTCTCTCCTCCCTCTGAGTGCCCTGTCTCCTTCATCGTCTCTCCGTCGCTCCCTTGTCACTCCCTCTCTCTCTCTATTTTTCTCCGTCTATGCCTTTCTTCTTCCTTCCCTCTCTCTCCCTTTCCAAATCCATCTCAGTCTCCTTCTCCCTCTTGAGTCTTCTCTTTCCCTTTATCTCCCACTTCCCTTTGTCTCCCCCCCATCACTATCTCTCTCTCTCTTTCTCCATCTTTGTGCCTCCCTCTCTCTCTCTCTTGCCCTTCTCTCCCTATCACTCTTCCCTCCTCTTCTCTCTCTTCCCTCCTCTCCTCTCTTCCTCGCTCTTTGTCCATCTCTCCCTTAGCACTCCTCTCTCTCCACCCTCTAGCTTTGTCACTATCTCCCTCCCTCTCTCCCCCTCCCCCTCTCTTCCCTTCACTTTGCTTGTTGTCATCGCTTGGATCTTTAGTTAAGATGGATCTATGTTGGTTCTTACTAATACTATTTGTATTATATAAATTTCACATCTTTAAATATAAAAGTATTCTCATTTTTAATTTTATTAAAACCTTAATTTAATTTCTATGGGAATATTTTTAGTAGTGAGGATGGAGAGTTTAGATATATCTCAAAAGTAATTATAACCTTTTTCTTTTTAGCTTCAATTAAAAAGATGTTATAAAATAAAATTAAAATAAAATATTTTTATTGTCATATAAGTATTGATTTTTTGGCATGTGGTATTAATAAGCCATGGTATTGTAACACAGTCTAGTTACAAGTTAATAATATCCATGGTAAAGTGGGGGTGAATATCCATGGTTAAGAATCTTGTCATATTGCTATAAAATATTTTGATTGTGAAATAAGTTATCATTTTTTGACATGGTATCGATCACCAATGGTATTAGCCTATGCTATTGTGATAAAGCCTATTTTACAAGTTAATAATATCCACGTGGGGATGAATATCCATGGTTAAGAATATTTTTGTATTCTTATAAAATATTTTGATTGTGAAATAAGTTATGGTTTTTAGTCATATGGTTTGATAAGTCACGCTATTGTAACAAAACCTAATTTTTACAAGTTAATAATATCCATGGTAAAGTGGGGGTGAATATCTATGGTTAAGAATCTTGTCATATTGTTATAAAATATTTTGGTTGTGAAATAAGTTATGTTTTTGGACATGCGGTATTGATAAACCATGGTATTGTCACAAACACTCTTCACAAATTAATAACAAAATCGAAATATAACAAATTGCATTTTATTATTTTCACTTTTTATTATTAATTAAACCAACATTTAAATGTTTGCCATTATCACCCATCACTTTTAACTTTTTTTATAATTAAACTAACATTTTAAATTTTAAATTGTTTACAAACTTTTACACCTACACATTTGCTCTACTCTATACTCTATACTGAATTATAAACCCTAAACAAATCCATACCCAATAAAAACATATATTAACTTGAATGAGACATGGATAAAAGTGAAATGACCATTTTGCATTGCTGGTTACCTATACCGATTGAACACGCAACAATGACCAATAACATCTTCTGCTTTCAATCCACGCTACGGAGAGATCTAACTCCTGATGTAGATGCGTGTCAAATTTCAAACCATATTGAGTTGATCGTACAGATTAGCTTTTACGCTATTCGCATCTGTGACGTTGCGGTCGTTGTCTTTTTAGTAAACACTCTGGTCAAGTTGTGGGACAAATATATTAGCCTATGCGTTTAAACAGAAGCCATTAAAGAATCTACGGTGAAACTTCAGACATTAAAGAACGTAAAAGTTTAAACGTGATAGGATTTCATTTTTTTCTTAATGATTTGGAATTTTGTTGGGAAGCGTGAGCGGAATTATAATAATTTTTTAATGGTTAAATTTATATTTAATCTTAATCTTAATCAATATTACCATTTTAATATAGTTAAAAAAAATGATAATTAAAAAAATCCAAAATCCGGTGTATTATACTTCAGTTCAACATCCCGCAACACCTAACTGAAGAAATCTATAGGCTGCTCATGGTCTTATTTTTCTGAAGTAACACAATAACTATAGTATGGGGGAGGAAAAATAAAAGATGTAAAATGTATTAGAATAGTTCAGGATGACCAACACCAGAGCCTCTATAAAAGATCTCTTGATTCTAGATAAGGATTCTCAGTAATCTGGGCTCCACTTTACTTTGTTCTCCTTCTTCAACATCTTTGTAATGCCCTTCAATATCTCTACATAGTTAGGCACAAATCTTTTGAAGCAATTAATCCTCCCCAAGAAGACTTGGACCTCCTTCTTTTTCCTTGGTAGGTAGATGTGATTAATAGCATCCATCCATTTAGGATCTATATTTACTCCTTGTGCTACGATGTTCCCCAACAACTGGCCTTCGCTGAAAGCGAACTCAGATTTCTTAGGATTTAGGGAGAGCACATACTTTCAACACTTCTCAAAGGTAAGCTTCAGAGGTTCAATGTGATCCTCATCTGTTTTGGAGAAAACAATGATATCATCCATATAAACCACCAAAAAATTGTCTTTCTCTCCCACAAATGTTATATCCATTGCCCTCTAGAAAGTTTCTCGTGCATTTATTAGGTCGAATTGCATCCTTGCGTACATTGAAGTCCGCCAACGTGTAGTGAATGCAGTTTACTTTTAATCCCCAGGATGCACTGCTACTTGGCTATATCCTAAAAATCCATCCATCATTGACATCCGATTAGAGCCAACTACCTTTTGGAGAATGTGGTCCATTTTCGGCAATGGGTAGTTGTCCTTCAAATAAGCTTTTTTTAGGTTCCTGAAATCGACAAATTGTTTGATTTCTCCATTCTTATTCCTAACAAGAACCAGATTGGCAACCCAATCTAAGTACCTTAGTGGTACAATGATCTTAGCTTGTAGCAATTTCTTTATTCCCTTCTCTATGGATGGAAGTAGAAGTGGATTGATCTATTTGGGTTTTTACTTACAAGGCTTCATATCGTTCTTTACAGGAATCTTATGTTGCATAATATTTACTACAAAAATTTTCAAATCATCATAAGGCCAAGAAAAAACATCTTTATAGGTTTCTAAGAGGTTCAAGTACCTTTGTTTGTACCGATGAGGGATCTATTCTGACAATTTAATCATTCAGGGTTCATATTTTGAGCATATTTTTCAATGCTCCACTTGTTCATCAGCTTCCTGTTCAGCAGGTTTAGAAGCCACATCATCAGCTTTGAATAAAATTTCCAAAGGCACTAGACCCCATGGAATGGAATTTCCCTTCAATTGTAGAACTTTATGTCCTGCTATGTTTTCCTCCCATGCAGTCGGTTGTTCTTTTGTCACTTCTTCTTCTTTTTCTTCTTGGTCAATCACAGAGTTTGAGAATTCCCTGATGACTTCCATGAAGTGTTTAATTTGCTCATAATCCTCAAACACTTTCCAGTGCTTCACATTTTCGATCACTGAGGTTCTGTATCTAACTTCAATTTTATACCTGAGCAGAGGATTTTGTGGTGGCTTGAAGTTGCTGGAAGTTATAGCTAAAGAATCATCCATTCGATTTCCTTCTTTGGTAAAGAATTGAACATTAAAATATGAGAAGAAGTTTTCAATCAAGTCCCAAACTTCATTCCTATAAGCCCTCAGCCAGGGATGCTTGGTTTGGCATTGGTCGTTGATTTTCTTGACTACTAGTTTAGGGTCCCCAAACACGGTACGGAAGTCAATGTTTAGATTCTTTGTTGCTTGAAAGCCCAACAACAATGCTTCATATTTTGCCACATTACCAGTGGCCTCAAATTCCAATTTGAAGGAGAGGGAAATTAAGCTACCTTATGGAGATATCAACAATACCCCTGCCCCATTTCCTTCTTTAGAATTGGCACCATCAAAATACAACTTCCATACCTTGCTATAATCTTTGAGCTATCTGTCTGATTTGACTGCAAGTTGTACCCATGTTTCTTCTAGAATAAATTCATCTTCTTCCATCATAAAGTAGGAGATGTTCCTTTCTGTCCCATACACAGGTGCATTTTTTGAACAATCAATTCTTGTGATTGTTTTTACAAATATGGATTCTCTGTACAATCTCCTTTCCTCTCCACTAAAGATAGGAATGGTAGCATAAGTTAGATCCATCTTGATGGACCCTCCAATATTGGATTCCCAAGACCTCGACAAAAGCATACCAAATCTTGTAGGGATGTCTACAACTATGATGTCCATCATCACACCTTTCGTTGTGATCTGGGCCAAATTCACCACCAGGTCTTTCATCATTCCCAAGCACTTGACCCTCTTAGAGTCAAAAGAAAAGAGATATTTATAAGGTCTAGTTATCTATAGACCCAGATATTCCATCATTGATAATGGCATAAAATTATGAGAAGCTCTTGAATCCAACATGTAATTATGGAG
The DNA here is from genome assembly GCA_031772625.1 of Pinus tabuliformis. Classification (NCBI taxonomy): domain Eukaryota; kingdom Viridiplantae; phylum Streptophyta; class Pinopsida; order Pinales; family Pinaceae; genus Pinus; species Pinus tabuliformis. The sequence continues at coordinate 309,638,913 of CM062806.1, read as the reverse complement.
CAGGAGGTCATGTACTAGTAGAGTGACATAAAAAGGTGGGGCAAAGGGATCTTGTTCCTCAACAAGAGGTCCAAATACTACCATTGGCATCTCTTGTTATAGATTTAGATTGTCAAGTGGTTGGAATGAAGCGAAAGGAAATAGAAACTGGGAGACTTGGGCCTTGTAGGTGGGTTGTTTCAAGAGCTAAGACAATGGGAACGGGATCCTGAATTTTTCAAACTCTTTTGAAGGCTAAAGATGGTAGGGCCTTTCTCTGTAGTGGTAATTTCTAGAAGCTCCCTTTATTTTTCATGAGTGAGTCTAGTAGGGGGAGGTGATTTATCTTCTTTGACAACTTCAGGCTTATAGTTGTTCGAATGAGAGGACTTTTTCTTTCTTAGAATGATTGGATCTATGGGTCCCTTCCCCTTGTCAGCATACTTAGAAGGCTCCTAGGAAGAAGTACCTTCATTTTGATCTGGTGCTCTTGATATCTTTCTAGATGATCACATATAATACTTCTTGTGTAGTTGAGCCTGCAAGAAGTCATTGAACTATTTTAATTATTCATCGATCTCATCATCATCGAACGTGGCATGAAGTTACTCCTCCTCTTCATATGTTCTGAGTTCCTTTCCCTCATCAGAGAAAGAGGAATACATGTTCCTCTAAATATCACCTGTATCTAGTGTTAGCTCCTTCGAATCATCTTCTATATACAATGGAGGATGGATATGGTCTTGTTTCTCTCTCCTCTCACTTTGCATTATCTGTAGGGGAGGCCTTCTATACTAGGGATTAAAACCCCAATTAGTAGCTGGGAAGTTCTGTCTTTGAATGCTTTTATTCTCCAGCTCCATTTTTGTCGATTTTCTTGATAATTTCTTTATCAACTTATCCATCTCCTTTATCCTATGTTCTTGAGATTCTCTTCCTTGACCTTAGTAAGATGCTTCCTCTTTCCCCCTTTTCTTATCTCAAAATTCAGTTTTGTTTCTTGACTTCCCAGTGGAGGTGAAGTTTGCTTCTACTTCAAGGGCATTAGTTTGGATCTCGTGCAAGGTGGGAGACTTCCTTTCTCTAAGAGTAAAACCAAATTCTGAATCAAAGGCCCCAACAAAGACTACTCGGGCAACATCTTATGGAGGTTTTCTTTCAGCAGGCAAATCGTTCTACATTTTATTAAATCTTTTAATAAAATCTGAGATATCCTCACCAAATTTCTTCTTGATAGCATTAAACTTTGTGAGAATGTACCCATGGTCTCTCTTCTCACCCCATTTTTGCAAAAAGGAGTTCTCCATTTCTTCCCAAGTATTAATGGTAGCATTTGGAAATGATTTAAACCATTTCTTGACTTCCTCATACAAAGATTGGATGAAAAGTCTCAACACTACATCTTGGTGTTCAACATTTAGATTCTCCGAAAAGGCACAAAAAATTTCTATATGCCCTTGTGTTGTTACATCAACTTCTTCATTATACTTGGGCAGGAGCTTGAGATAGTCTTGTGTCATAGCATTCAAAGGTTGGGGCAAATTTAAGGGGGCATATTTGTTTGACAAGAAGCCTTAGACAAACATTTGGATCAGAGGTGGTGGTACTTGAATTACTAGAGGAGCATGAGGTATTATCAACGGTAAGACAATTGACTGACAATGGAATGAGAAACTCTTCACACTATGGGTAGGGATGTTTTGGAGTTTATCTTTGATCTCCTCAACTTCTTCTTTGATCTTTAGTGATGCAATACTGAGCAGATGATCACCTTCTAGAGGATATACCAGGACTCTAGGAGGAAATTCAGAACAATGAATTATGGATTTCTAAGAATTGGATGAGGAGGTTTCAAGAAATCAAGACATAGTAGGATCAATGTTCAGAGTCTTTTCTTTCCAAATCCTTCTGGATATTATTATTTCTAGGTCAGGTATTGACAATGTCTTTTTCTGAGAAGTATATGATTGGGTATGGGGCCTATTATAATCCGAGGTGATTAAACAAACATATAGACAATGGAGTCACCAAGATGTTTATAATAAAATTCAGACAATGGAGCCACCAAGGTGATGTATCTTCTACGCACACTTCCCTTACTCACTTAATAGAGGGATTGTCAATATTTGTCATACCTAGGGAAAAGTGTTTCAATTTCATTCCCAGGAAATGACACCAAAAAGATGTTGTCTCGTTTTCTTGCACCTGTAGAACAAGTGCTTCAGGAGATATGAAAGCTTCCCAGAGACAACCCCTGGGTTGATTGTAAGCTAGTGCCTAGGACATATTAAAGAGTGCTTGGAATATTTATATTAAAGACTTTTAGCACTTCAATTTGTCACATAAATATAAATGAGTTTGATTTAGAATCATTCATAAAGATACAAAATAGAAAGTAGTTTGTACACAGGAGTATTCAAAAAATAATCTTCGACTTATGTTGGAAAAATTGGACTTAGAATTTGGAGAGATTTAATTGTTGAGACATATGTAATGGAGGAAGATAGTAGAGGAGAAATCCATTGTATAGAGCTTAAGACATAAGAATTCTATATGTCAAGACTCAGAGAGAAACAAGAGGGATAGGAATTCTATGAACTGCTAAGATGCATGGAGCACTTTTTAAAGACTCTATTTGCACCTTGAAATAGGCATTATCCATCAATATTTTGATTTAAATGAACCTACATCTGAAGGGAAATACAACTAGCTTCTACTTTGACATGCAATCTCTGTAGAATTATGAACATATATGAAAGACAAAGGGAGAAGAACATGTTGCAATCCAAATAAGTTGGAATCACCCGAAACTTTGTATTAATCTCATGAAGAAAACCAGCATACAACAAACTTCAAGCAGGCCTTTAGGAAAACAGGAAAGGTCTCGTAGGAGAGAAGTCTTTCCAAAAATTCTGAACCTTTGTTATGTGTTTCTTTCTTCATTTTATAAGGAGAGGTTGAGCTTGGAAATCAGTTACAAAAATATCTCAGGCGTGAGCATCTAGTTGTTTGCTTGACTAGCTGTCTCAATGTGCAAGTTTTTTCGATTCGAATTGTTACAACAGAAAGATGTCTTTCTTTAAAACAAAATAACAAAAACAATCAAAATCAACAAAACATAATTAATCATGTGAATTGAAATGATGCTCTTGTAAAAATATTTCCACGCCACTTCCTTTATCAGCCTCTAGTCCAACCATGTTTATGCCACATTACGTGTTATCCTCTCTCAAGTGTTTCCCTGTCACTTTTAGTCTTAACAGATTTAATTCTTCACTTATAGGAATTAGGAGCGGTCATCCATGATGGCCGTAACATATTCTAAGCACAAATGCCAACTCATTCGTCCCCTTCCTACCTTTATCAATCTATTGAAACTGAATATGCCCTGTGAAATGATCATTGAGTTGTATAAGAGCTCAAATATTAGAGGTTTTAAATTGAACAACCTTAACAAAAATGTAAATGTCGATCTTTCATTTCCCCATCTGCCTTAGCCTCGTGGATTAGGTTGAAATTATATGATAGAGGCTTGGGGACTCAGGGTCCAAGCCTTTAGGAGCTTAAAACCCTTTAGCGGGGATGCGGGGCCAATTCTTTGAATCATTACATTACTAACGGTCCCCATGTGTAACACATAGGACCAAACACTTATGCACCTAGGACCCTTTTGGAATATTGAAGTTTGGAAATTGGGGATTTCACAACCTTGTCTTTTTTTGCGCACTCCCAAAACTTGTGATTACGACGCATGACATGGCCCGATCCACGTGTAGAGAAAATGAGGGAGGGCCGGCACGAACGTTTTGACACAAAAAACTTTAACAATCTTTCTCTGCTCAATAAAAACCTTTATCAATTCCTCCTCCTAACCATTTTTTTTATGCACAAGGCACATATATCGATGCGACCTGCCTTATGCCACCTTTCCCCATTGCCTTAGGCCCATGGTATTAAGATATCACAATCAGTGATTTCTTAACATTGCCTTTGGTGGCACCTTCTAGAATTTATGACTGTCAAACACTGATCACATTTTGCTACTTATCTCTTGGTTCTTCAGCTCTTCCAGTGACCATAGGTCAACCCCCATATTAGAGCCCCACCAATGAGAGGATTTCAATCGACGATTCCACTTTGATGCACAACACGTTGCAACCTCCGATTTATGATATCTGATGTGTGATATCATCACTACCACATGTCACCTTATGAGTGGTGACATGTGTCACCCTATTTTGGTCTCATATGACCCCTAAAAATGTTGAATCTTCTTGCCACTTTTCCATCATACTTCCATGTCATGATGACGTCAACGACCACGTGGCCCTTATCTGATCTAACCATGTGTTAGAAAGTGTCATGTATCAAAACCAATCATGTGTATCCATGTTTCTTTTATCTAATCCAATGATGTTCAACCACGTGGCCTCCTGGAGGATAGAGAAAAGGGTCTTTCCTGCCTTGGTTTTGCAACGAATTTCTTTGTTAACCTATATTGGTGCTTTCCTGGTGGTTTAACACTATCTGCACTTTCCCGACATTTTCAACACTGTCGGCGCTTTCCATATCGCAACTTTCTTCGATTCGTAGAATTTGCATGTCATAGCATTCTTTGATATGTGATCATTGATTTAATACGTGTCATATGCCCTGATCGCTGATATGACCATTTAGCTCTGATCACTGATCTCCGATATTTTTGATATGCTCCGATGTGCCATATGCCTTGGACCTTCAATCTCCGATTTTTGATATCAGCAATGAGAGATCACTGATTTGCTTTGACCTCCACTATCGTTGCTTTAAAAAACTATGATAAGTGGGATATGAGGTTTATACTTGCGTTTTCTTTCTTTTTCTAGCTTTTGAAAGGAGAACTTTGATTTGCTCTAACTTTTGATTATGGGGTCCACATTAGAGGAATTTTGAGGTCTAAGGAAGGAGAACACTCCACAAGCCATATGCTTGTACATACAATAATTCTTGACATCTCTCCATGGGGAGTCTCTAGCCTTTATATAGGCCTCATACATACAATACCATGGGTCATTACTATGGTTCTCTCAATACCATATATCTAATAAAATGGGCTTATTACATTACTGCTAACTACTTCTGGTCCCTTACATGATGCGGGTTAACCACTTTATTTATTAACTATGGCATATCTCATTATTACATTATTCCCTTGGGTACCTCCCTTTATACCCCATACTATCCCCCCTAGGTATATTACATTCCACCCCCCTTAAACATGTTTCGTCCTCGAAACATAAGAATAACACAAATAATAAGATCTACTCAAAAGACTAGTCCACTTGTACGATGCACGTGCATCTAGCCATCCAAGAGAAAGGTGAACCCTCGATCTAGTTGATGTGTTGTGGGTGGATTGTTGCCCCTCTCTATATATCATGCAGGGGTTGTTTTCCTTGTGGATAATTTGTTGCCATCGTGTTGGTTGTTTTCTTGCGGGGTGATGTGGGTGGTGATATGCTGAAGTTTTAACCAACACATATTTTTCTTTAATTAACCACCTAATGGAGCCTGATTAGTATATGGTACATGTTGTGGCGCCTATTGTTGTTGCTTATCTTCCAATATTACTTCAACCATGGATTCCTCATATGATGTATCAATACCTGTAACATTTTCTACTTCAATCTCCTTAGACTCTACCTGTTTGTTGATGGAAATATCTTGTAATGTAATTTTATTTTTTTTACACCAGAGTTTTAGGAATTCCTTCTGCACATTAATATTGATAGTACCAATAGATTCCATCCAAGGGTATCCCAAAACAACATCCATATTAGCCATATCTGAAGCATAAAAATCAAAATGCAATACATATTTGTCCATAGAAATCTTCAAATCTTTATAAACTTGAACATCCTCATTATCAACCTGTGTGTTTTCCATGTGTTTTGCTGGAACTTGCATTTTTTTTGCCAAATTAACATTTATAAGATTTTGCTTGCAATTAGGATTTATAGACACAATGATCTTCTCTTTGTGAATATATCCATGAACTTGTAATAAGGAGATACAAGTGGAAAATAACCCCATATGTTTCTCATTATCTTGTTTTCTAGCATGAGACCATTTTTCTAAAAGGAAATTTTCAAATTCTTCATCTGAAAGTTTGTACAACTTGTTGCTGTCAAGTGATCTCCACCATATGGCAACCTCATATTGCAAACCAGGTCATACAAAACCTTTCCAATTTTTCACATATGTGAACTTTTCATTGCTTATGAATTCTTCAATAGTAGGGCTATCATCTTTTCTTGTAAAAAACATCTTGCTAGAAGACATGAAGAGGGTTTTGAAAAAACCACTTACTTGGCAAAAATTTAAAATTGCCACAGTTCAGTCAATATTGCTCAGAATCCTTATTATGACTTATTTTTGGAAATGGAACGACCATTCTGCATCTTCCCATGTGATATAAATCCTAATCTAGGCACTCTCGAATTTCAGATTTGCACTGCTACTGTCCCGTCGTCACAAAAATCTATGAAAAAAACGCCGATTTTAAATCAACGATTTCTGAAAAAATTTCTACAACATCGATGATTTTTAAATCCACAATATCTCCCTTATCCAGACTCTGATTCTACTGATTTTTTTTTAAATTGGTTATTTTTCACAAATAATCCACGTCTTCCATTTTGATTTTGCAAATTTTGTACTAGAAGTTTCAGATCTGACCTGCAACTCGTCGCCCTAAAAATTTCCTTAAAAAAAAAAAAAACTCTATTTTCCCAAGAAAGTGCTTTGATACCACTTATAATAGATATGACCTACTAATATATAAACAAATATACCCAAAATAACAAGAGAGAAATGGATAAACTTCAAATCTTTATTGATATCAAAACCCTTGAGGTAGGGCAACACCATACAATCACTCCTTAAGGAAGGAGAACACTCCACAAGCCATATGCTTGTCCATACAATAATTCTTGACATCTCTCCATGGGGAGTCTCTAGCCTCTATATAGGCATCATACATACAATACCATGGGTCATTACCATGGTTCTCTCAATACCATATATCTAATACAATGGGCTTATTATATTATTGTTAACTACTTGTGGTCCCTTACATGATGCAGGTTAACCACTTTATTTATTAACTATGGCCCATCCCATTATTACATTATTCCCTTGGGTACTTCCTTCTGTACTCCATAGTATCCCCCCTTGGTATACTACACATATGCCCTGATCGCTGATATGACCATTTAGCTCTAATCACCAATCTCTGATATCGCTGATATGCTTCGATGTACCATATGCCTTGGACCTCTAATCTCTGATTTCTGATGTCGACAATCAGAGATCGTTGATTTTCTTTAACTTCAAATATCACTGCTTTAAAAAACTCTGATATGTGGGATACGAGGTTTATACTTGGGAATTTTCCTTTGTTTTCTAGCTTTTGACAATAGAACTTGGATTTGCTCTAACTTTGGATTCTGAGGTCCACATTAAAGGAATTTTGAGGTCTAAAATGGGCATCCTAAGAAAAATGTACAACCAAAATAAACTTTATAAGAACCAATAAGATTAAAAATGATGATGTCAACCATGGGAGATGATTCACCATTTTTCGAGTAAAAAAGTAAAAATATTAAAAAATAATAAAATAACAAAACTACTTTTTCAACTCATATTTTCAACTTATCTCTCTAAGGTTTTACTCAAATTTCGAGCGGAAGTACTTGTTGGATGAAAAATTTAATCCTTCATCCAAGGAGTACCTAATCAGGTGCTCAATATTTAGCTCAAAAATCAAAGTTCTTAGAATGGCTCAAAACCTGAACGACTACGTCTGTCTCAAAAATACAATCCTAATGCAACTCATTTTGTCGAAAACCAAGTTCATATGAGAAAGTTATTGTGTTATGATCGCTTTGCTAAACAGGGAAAATTTGAAAAAAAATGGCCAATCACTGCACAGTGAATAGTCCATACTACTGACGTGGCAGGTGACTAGGCATTGTCAACATTGGTCAATGTCAAATTAGGGATGGACAAGTGGCATTATCTAGTTAGGCTGTACAGGTGATTTGTTGGTGCATTCTTATTGGTGGATTTTTGGACCAATGGAAGAATGTCACATGGCAAGCCTAGAGGCTGCCATGTGGCAGCTCCCAAAGGTCGAGTTGGAGGTCTAACAGTCGAGAAAAATATATTGGCGTTAGTCAGGGTCAAACCCATGACCTACCGCATGCAAACCTCACGCCTTTACCATCTCCTCTACACCATGTCTCTTAACCAATGTATTCACGGTGAATATTTAAGCTGTAATGGTTTGGAAACTGGAAGTTAGGGGAGGGCCAGTCCACAGGCCAACCCTCCCCCCATGTGAACACAGTTACAAACTGAAAACAACGTAGCGGTTTGACAAACCACAACACTTTACGACTTAGCATGTGAACACAACACCGCAACCACCAACGGTTAGTCGTCCGATGGTTTCGCTCCAACAGTCACTGAAATGGTTAGCATGTGAACACAACACCACAAACTCTAACGCTTAGCTGAAGGTTCCGACAGACCATAACCACCATGGTTAATTCTACATTGATATCGCATGTGACCAGGCCTATTAAACTGCCAAAGGTTATGGTTTTGCTTAACACTAATCCCATTTTAAAATTAATTAGGTGTAGTTTAAAAATTAATTAACCGTAGTTTAAACTGGCAATAAATTTGGCGGTGCCCCCAAATTCAGGTCTGCCTCCAGATTTAGCGCGACTAACTAGAGATGTTTTAGAATTAGAGGAGAAAATGTAGGAAAACACTGACTGAGCCATTGAGAAGTCAATTTTCGACCAAATTGAGCTCAAAAAGAGGAGCTCTTAGTTTATTTGGACATTCTAAACACATTGGTGTAGGTATCAGGAGCCATAGAGCTTTATAAAAACAACATTTTTCCACATTGAGCTAATACAGAGGCCCAAGCCATGAATGCTGGACCAAGGAGATGTAGCCTAGGAGGGGTGAAATCCTTCATCAAAACACTGTGTTAATGTGTCTCTTTGATGGTTTGCTATACTTTGAATGTCTGTTGGTTAGTATTTGTTTTTGAAGCTATTTTTCTCATGAATATCACTTTAAACTTAAGGAAATTTAATTGATTGTATCCACAAACAACTAAGGAAACCTCAGCACAATAAGTGATTATCAAGCACATATTTATAAATGTGTAATTTTTATTAGCACAAAAAAACTAATTATACAAAAACAAATCAAGTTGGTATAGGAGAAAAGGTTGAATTGCTTGATTTCTTGAGTTTGTGTAATTAGGGTTTTAATGGTTACAAAATTGTGATGCTTACAAGGTTAAAGTTGCAGAAAGGAGAAGGGAAGCTATTGGTTGCAACTCTTGAGGTAATTCCCAGAGGAAGGAGAGCCACAAGGTCACAATATCCACCACCCAAAGGTCCAATTCCAACTCCACTTGAAACTCCTCAAGTGTTGTCTTCAACTAAGATTGAAGAGGTACAAGTAGTACTAATTTCTGAGCTTGAATCCACAACCATTATGTCTGGAGAAAGAGACCTTGAAGGCCCGTCTTCAGAAGAAGAAGAATTCAAGAAATTTTTCTTCACTTTAACTGAGATGGTTAATGTCCTCTATGAAGAGAGGAACACTACAATAGTTGGAGAGATTTCTAAACCTCCACATGGAGAAGGAAGCTCAGAGGAGAAAAAATAAGAGAAGAAGGATTCCAAAGGGAATGGTGGAAATCCACCTCCATCTCCACCATCCTCATCATCTCCATCATCTCACACAACATCATCTTGCACTACCACCACAAAAACTTCCCATACTCATTCAAAAACCCCAAAAGGAAAGACTTCATTACTAAAATTGAACATAAAATTCGAACTTCCCATGTGCAATGGAGAGGTGAATGCATAAAAGTTGGACAATTAGATTCGACAGTTGGAGGTATACTGCAGATTTTAGAACCTTCAAGAAGACGACATAAAGATCCAATTGGCTTCACTGAGGCTAGAAGGAGCTGCATTAGTTTAGTGGGAAGCAAAGACTCAAGAGGAAATGAGAATCCATGGTAAGATATCCATTACTTGGGTTGAACTTGTTTCTGCAATTAAAAGACATTTTTATCCTTTAGCCTATATGCAAAAATCCATTATGAGTTGGCAAAATTTTATGTTGCTTAAAGGCCAAACAATCCAAGATTATACATAGGAGTTTAGAAAAAAGGCTTTGTTATTAGGAGTGAATTTGAATTGCCAAGATACACTGCTGAAATATGTTGGGGGTTTACATTCCTATTTGAAACATACTATTCTTATGCTCAATCCAAATAACTTAGATGAGGTATGTGTGCAAGCGACTCACCTTGAATCTAGAGGAAAGAACATTCAGGAAGAGGGTAGTAAGAGGAAGCCATTTAATGGTAAGGAGAAAGAGAAGGGTGGAAAATGGAAGGGAAAGATGAATGCAAGTGTGAAGAAAGAAGGGGATAAAATCACATGCAAACACTGTTCTAAAGAGGGGTATAATGAAGCCCATAGTTGAAAATTACATCCTGAATTAAGGCCTAAGAAATAAAAAATAAGGGAATACAAAAGATGACTGCTACCACACAACTTGACCTTGGTTCAGATTCTGGTAATGAGACCAAGATTTCAGCTGTGGTTACAAAAGGCAAAGAAACTGTTGCAAGCAGTAGTTTATCACATAGTCAAAACACCACTCCAAATGAAGAGTCAAGGATAGAGTTGTTTCATGTAAGATTGATTTCAAATCATACAAAGATTGATGCATTATTTGATAGTGGGTCACAATCAAAATTGATTTCAGAAGACTTGGTTAAAAAACTAAACCTTGAAGCTCTACCTCATCATAAGCCATATCCATTGGTTGGATAGTAAATAATGCAAACTTACAGGTTACAAGGAAGTGTTTATTCAAGTTCGCCATTACTGAAAAGTTCATTGATGAAGTTGAGTTAGATGTAGTTCCACTTGACATCTCAAAAATCATTTTGGGTAGTCCTTATTTGTATGATATAAAATCAGTATTTTATGGCCATGACAACAATTACATATTGCTCAAAAATGGGCTAGAGTACATAGTTAGAGCCCATTGCAGAAAGCTGAACATTTCTTTGGTTAATGCGGGGCAGATGAAGAGACAAGTAAATGCAAGTAAAAATTTTGTGCTTCTCATGATCAAGAAAAATAATGATATAGATTATGAATATTTTGAAGGTTGTGATGATATATTGAAATCTGATTTGTTTGATGTGGTAAGCAAGCATGGCAAGATGTCTCAGGAACCAAAGGGGTTACCTCCCTAGAGGGGAATTCAACATGCAATTCAGTTTCAACAGGATGTTCCACTTCCAAACATTGGCATGTATCACATGTCTATTATGGAGGGCTTGGAAATAAAAAATAAAATTCAAGAATTGTCGAGCAAAGGTATCGTACGCCCATCTAATTCTCCATGTGGTTCGCCTATTGTCTTGGTGCCAAAGAAGGATGGAACTTGGCGCATGTGTGTGGATTTCCATGCACTTAACAAAATCACGGTAAATAATCATTATCCACTCCCAAGATTTGATGATTTACTTGATTAGGTTAGTTATGCAAAGTATTTCACTAAGTTAGATTTACGAAATGGTTATCATCAAGTTAGGATAGTTGAAGAAGACATTTGGAAAACTGCAACTAAAACTAAACAAGAATTGTTTGAGTTGCTTGTTATGCCTTTCGGTATTACAAATGCTCCATCTACTTTCATGAGGTAATGAATGATGTGTTGAGACTATTTCTAGATGATATTTTCATTGTCTACTTAGATGATATCCTCATATTCAGCAAGTCAAGAGATGAACATGTCATGCATGTAAAAAAAGTACTTGATGTCTTGAGAAAAGAACAATTGTTTTTAAAGATGTCGAAGTGTGAATTTGGTAAGACTTCTTTAGTGTATTTGGGACACATTGTTGGAGGAGGTGAGATGAAGATAGATCCCTCTAAGGTTGGGGTCATTCTGGATTGGCCCAATCCCAATATAGTTACAGAGGTAAGAAGCTTTTTAGGGGTAGCACAATATTGGAGAAAGTTCATTGCTAATTTTTGTTCCATTGCAGCTCCTTACATGCATTGAAAAGTGTCAAGAAAGTATTCCATTGGGGAGATGTATAGAAGAAAGCATTTGATGCTTTGAAGCAAAAGATAAGTTCAACGCTGGTATTGGCACTTCCAGATCTTAGACAACCATTCGAGATTCAAACGGATGCAAGTGATTATGCCATGGGAGTAGTTCTATTGCAGCATGGTAAGCCCATTTCATTTCATTATGAAATATTTAATGGAGCTCTAACTAACTATCCCACATATGAAAAAGAACTTTATGCATTGGTACAAAGTGTTAAGAAATGGAAGCACTATTTGATGGCGAAGGAGACTATCAACCATTGTAGTACTTACAGTCACAGTGAAAGTTGCAGCAATCACGAAATTTCAGATGCATGAGTTTTCTACTACAATTTCATTTGGTTATCAGGTATAAAAAGGGAATCTACAATAAGGTAGCTGATATGATTTCAAGGCCTATTGTAAATTAATCTATTATACTCAAGCATAATTATGTTTTTCATGAAAGTTACATAGAAAAATATGCAAATGATAGTGACTTCCAAGAATTATATGCAAGCTTGAGCCAAGGAAATCAAATTGAAGAGTTGGATTATCATGTACATAACTGTTTGTTGTATCACTTTGGCAAGTTGTGTATTCCATAGGGAGAAAGAAACAATATCATAAGGGAGGCACACACTTCATTGATTGCTGGATACTTTGGTGTAGGCAAGACAATAGCAAATCTTCAAAGGTATTGTTATTGGCCACACATGTTGGATAATGTTTCTCATTTCATAAGAGGATGTTCTTTATGTGCTACAAGTAAGCCTAGAAATAGGAAGTTTGGTTTATACACTCCACTTCTGGTACCTTCACATCCATGGGAGAGTATGTCAATGGATTTTGTAGGAGGTCTTCCATTGTCAAGGGAAGGTCACGATTACTTGTATGCAGTTGTAGATAGGCTCAAAAAAATGTGCATACTAACACCATGAAAAAAGAAAATTACAACTGAACAAACAACTCATATTTTCTTCCAAAACATTTGGGTTCATTTTGATCTTCCTACTTCGATTATAAGTGATCGAGATTCTCGATTTGTTTGGAATTTTTGGTCAAATGTTTGGGACATGATGGACAGAAAGTTGAAGAAGAGTACAACCTTTCATCTACAAACATATGGAAAAATTGAGGTGTTCAATAGAACAATTATTCATCTTCTTAGAGGATATTGCAGCAAACATCCCATGTTGTGGGATGAATAGTTGCATTACATATAACATGCATATAACATGAAAAATCATTCTTCCATGAACACATCACCATTTGAGGCATGTTATCAGTACTTGCCAAGATCACCGTTGGACTTCATCTTTGAGAAAGAAGTTGCCATTGATGGTCACAGTCACATTGATAAGGCAAGGAAGTTCATAGAGAAAATCCAGTTGATACATCATACAATGCAAGAATAACTTGAGAAAATTCAAAGCAACTACAAGGAAAGGCATGACAAACACCGGGTTGATCACAAATTTTAGGTTGGAGACAAAGTTTGGTTATATATTAGAAAAGAGAGACTTCAAGGGGAAGGTAAAGAGCTTAAGCCAATCCATTATGGTCCTTTCAAAATTCTAGAAAAGATTAGTAACAATCATTTAATCTTGATTTGCCTCCTTATATGCAAATATACTTTGTTGTTGATGTTTAGAATTTGTTTGAGCCTCCTTTGATTGATGATCAAGGAGAGAATGTTCAGCTCCCATCAATAGATGATTTCTAGCCAGAATATCTAGATGAGCTTCAGTAAGATTTCATACTTGAAAAAAGAACCAGGACATCAAAGAGAGGGGATCTCGAATACCTTAGACTGGGACTCGAGGGGAAAAATCCTTCTCAAGCCAAATGGTTGCATACTGATAAGGTGAGGGAGTTGTACCCTCACCTTCTTTACAATTGATAGTATCTTTTGTTGGCATTATGATACATCTTTTGTACTTGATGGAAACCCACTCATCTCAGATGATAAATTATAGTGCAGCAAAGTTCACGCACTTTCATGAAGATAAAAGTTTCTTTCATGTAGAGAAAAGTTCATGCACTTTCATGAAGATAAAAGTTTCTTTCATGTAGAGAAAAGTTCACGCACTTTCATGAAGATAAAAGTTTCTTTCATGTAGAGAAAAGTTCACGCACTTTCATGCAGGGAAAAGGTTCTTTCTTGTAGAGAAAAGTTCACGCACTTTCATGCAGAGAAAAGTTTCTTTCATATAGAAAAAAAGTTCACACACTTTCATGCAGAGAAAAGTTCCTTTAATGAAGAGAAAAGTTCACGCACTTTCATGGTTGGCTCATGGTATTAGTCCGACAGTTTTTGATCCTATGGTTTTGGCCTGTGGTATTGCATCCAAAAGTGTTGATCTCACGCACTTTCAAGGTTGGTTCATGGTATTAGTCCGACCGTTTTTGATCCTATGGTTTTGGTTCGTGGTATTGCATCCAAAAGTGTTGATCTCACGCACTTTCATGGTTGGTTCATGGTATTATTCCAACAGTTTTTGATCCTATGGTTTTGGACCGTGGTATTGTGGAAGACCTAAGACTATAAAAGAGGAAGGAGATCATTTGGCAAAGTATCATCGAATGAATTGAATATCTAATAAGTGCTAGATCTGAAATATTTGTGATTGGGTTATGGTGCAGATCTCGATCTGAATGGAGGAACCTTAGCACATAAAGACGGATAAGTTCTATTGATGGGTCATAATCTTTAAGCTTGAATAATAGTATCTTTGTATTATTTTGATCTGTTATATGAGGCGCATGCTTGATCTATAAATCTGATAATCTGGGTTAATTAGTCTCTGAATATTTGAAAGAATGAATTATCCTTTATAGGTCTATACACAGGTTCAGTGAAGTGAAAGCGCGTATACATGCTAGTTTAGTGAATGAAAACAGAGTATACGCGGGTTGGTTCAAACACAGGAGTGTATGCACGCAGGTTTCAGGTTGTTGAAGTAGCGCATATCTTTTAAATTATGATCTAGTCGCCTCTGTTTATTGCTGCAGTATTCTGGGTTCAGAATTTGGTGTGTGGTTACTGTTACTGTGTTCTGGGTACAACTGTCAGAGAAGTGTTTACTTGATTTAGTGCTAATTGGGGAAAAGGAGATTGTTTGATGCAGATATACTTGATGATTGATTGATGTTCATGGATCCAGTCCGAAAATTTAAGAAACGAGGTCCCTGGAAGAAAGAGAAGGTTGTAGCCTTTAGTAGGCCAACACCTACATACTAGTATCTTGGCTAGTACAAGAGCTAAGGGGGTTGTAGCTCCCTTCCAGGAGAAGCTAGAAAACGAGAGAGGGTTGTAGCTCTCTGCAGGTTGCAGCCTGCGTACTGGTAAAGGACTACACCAGTACATTGTAAAAGAAGTTTCTAATTAAAGGAAGATAGAGACGAATTGCAGCAGGTGGTTTTCAACCACATTGGGTTTCCACCTTATATCTTGTGTTCTTGAGTGTGACTGTCTACTGCTATGTTTTACTGTTTTGGTTACTGTTTATTTGACTCAGATACACAGATTAATAATCAACATCTGAAAGATAAAGTAAATTGTAAGTTTGCATTATATACGCGGGTTTCCTTCTACATAGTTGCGTATATAGGCGATTTTTACTAATTGAAGTAGCATATATGATTTGGGTTTGAAAAAGGAAATATTTGACTTGATAATACTGATTCACCCCCCCTCTCAGTATTATTTCCAACAATTGGTATCGGAGCAGGTCCTTCTGAAGAAGCTTGATCGCTTGAAGGAAGATCCATCATAATGAGCAACTATGAGAGAGAAGCATCTATCAGGCCACCGATTTTTGATGGGACAAACTTCGTATATTGGAAGGTAAGAGTTACTGCCTATCTTCAATCTCTTGGTACAAAAGTCTGGGATATCATAGATACAGGGTACACTTTTCCATCAGCAACTCCTACAGATCTGGCTGAGAAGAAGAAATATGAAACAAATGCAAAGGCTGTCAATACTCTATTAGGATGTCTATCTCAATCAGAATTCGTCAAGGCTATGCAGTATAAATCCGCAAAAGAAATATGGGAGAAGATTGTTCTGAGCTATGAAGGAGATGAACAAGTAAAAAGAGCAAAACTTCAAACCCTCAGAATTCAGTATGAAAATCTTAGAATGCACAGCGATGAAAGTGTGGCTAACTATTTCCTTCGTGTAGATGAGATTGTTAATTGTATGAAAAACTTGGGTGAAGAAATAAAAGAGGCTATTGTGGTTGAAAAAGTTCTAAGATCTTTGTCCCCTAGTTTGAATCTAAAGTTTCTGCAATAGAAGAAAAGGAGAATCTACGAAACCTTACCATGTCTCAGTTGCACGGAATTCTGACTGCTTATGAAATGAGGAAAGGAGGACCATCAGACAGGAGAGAAGTTGCTTTCAAGGCTCCGGGAAAAGTAGATTACTATGAGTCAGGACATGTGTCTGAAGAAGAGGAGGAATCAAATTTTGTCAAGAACCTTAAACGGGGTACTGGAAGATTTAGAGGTAAGTTGCCTTTCAAATGCTTTGCTTTTGGAAGAGTCGGTCACTATGCTGCCAAATGTCCTCATAAGGATAAGATTGACAAAGGAAAGGAACATGTTAGATGGAACAAGAAACAAAATGTAACTAAGAAAAGTTACTACACTCATGAATACAGTGATGGTCTTTCAAATAGTGATGAAGATGAACGAGGTAATAATTATAAACTTTTAATGGCTTTTGAAGATTATGATTACATGGATGCTATCAATGAAGATGGTTTTTATGAAGAGATTTCTAGACTCAAAGTATGTTTAGAAGAGAAGAATGTGATCATTGATACTCTGCAATTCCAACTTGCTGAAAAAGAAAAATTTCTTGAGAAGTTAGAATGTGAAATTGTTGGTCTTAGAAAAGAGATTGAGAAAACAAAGGCTCTTAATCTTAAATTTGTTAAAGGATTTGAAACTCTGGATGAGATTATCAATGTGAAGCGTTCTCCTCTAATGAAGACAGGTCTGGGGTATAATGGAGAAGCATCTCAAGCATCCACCTTAAGAAGTTATCTTGATGCAGCAAGGAAGAATGAGAAAAAGCTCAATGGAGATCACCAGGTAAAACAGGGACGATTTACATCAAGAATAAAAAAATACTACTAGGTAAATCAGGGGCAATCCACCTTAAGGATGAACAAAAGCTACAACCAGCCACAGGTAAAATCTTCTCAATTTGCCTCAAGAATGGATGAAAATAGAAATTACAATCATTTGGTTGGTAGAGTTGATAATCGCAGGAGTTTCTTCAATGGCCAATGTTTCTCTTGCCATAACTTTGGCCACAAAGCAACCCAATGTGTTGCCTATAAGACAATCATGACTAGAGAAGCTCAAAAACAAAGAAGTATGACTGGGATCACGAAAAGGACCTATAACAATTTTTCCGCCCTTGAAAATGAAATTGAATGTTCTATTTGTAATAACTTCAGTCATGAAGATTCTGAATGCAGGAGGAGGTTTCGGCAGAAAAATCAGAAAGAACAAGCCTCAAGTGCTAGAACATGGAGAATGAAGGAACCACAACCAAAAAGATGTGGGATAGCCTTTTATGCAGAAGGACAGGAAAATCAATGGTACATCGACAGTGGATGCTCGAAGCATATGACAGGTGATAAAGAAAAACTTCAATCATATAGTGCTTTGGAAAAAGGAAAGAAAGTTTCTTTTGGAAATGATACCCCTGCAATCATAAAAGGAAAAGGCACTGTTCAGTTGAAAGAAAAGGTCAAAGCTAGAAATGTTTTGTATGTTGATGGCTTGAAGCATAATCTACTGAGTGTCAGTTAGATGTGCGATCAAGGAACTGAGGTAATATTTCAATCAAATGGATGTAGTGTTCGTGATCTTGATACAGAAAAAACAGTGATCAAAGGCATAAGAAATCCAAATAATTTATACATATTTGAAGAAGGACAACAACAATGCTATTTGAGCATGAATGATGAACACTGGTTATGGCACCGAAGGTTGGGACATCTAAGCTTTTCAAAAATAAGGAAAGCATGCAAATACCAGGCAGTTCGTGGTCTTCCAGACATCAGAATTCCAGACAATACAATATGCAAATCATGTCAGTTTGGTAAGCAAACCAAAACTAACTTCCCTGAAAAGGAAGGATCAGTTAGCAGGCCTCTTGAACTAGTCCATACAGATGTATGTGGTCCATTTAGGACAAGGTCACCTCGAGGAGAAGAATACTTTATATTATTCATTGACGACTTCTCCAGGATGGTTTGGATAGGACTTATGAAGCACAAAGACGAAGCATTCGAAAAATTCAAATCTTTCAAAGCCTTGGCTGAAAACGAATCAGATCACAAAATTAAGTGCCTCAGGTCTGACAGAGGTGGGGAGTTTACCTCAAATGAATTTTTCGATTTCTGTGAAGAACATGGAATAGGAAGGGAATTCTCTACAGCTAGGACTCCTCAGCAAAATGGAGTGGTGGAAAGGATGAATAGAATGGTTCAACAAATGGCTCATGCTATGCTTGATGAGTCTAGAACTCCCGCAACCTTCTGGGGTGAAGATGCATTTGCTGCGGTTGTTATTCTCAACAAAACAAATGTCCGAGTGAAAAACACTCAAACTCCTCATGAGCTCTGGTATGGTGAGACTCCTTCTGTAAAACATTTCAAAATTTTTGGAAGCAAATGCTATATTAAGAATAATGATGAACAACTTGGCAAACTTGAACCTAGAGCAGATGAAGGCATTTTCCTTGGTTATTCTGCCCACAGCAAAGCATATAAGTGTTACAATAAAAGTCTTGGAAGAATTGTTGACAGCATTGATGTACTAGTTGATGAAGAAGGAAACATTCATAGGCAAGTAAATTATGAAAATATCGAAGAGGATGAAGACTACCCTTCAAATCAGACTGATGATGAAGAAGAACCTCAAGAGGCACCAAAGGAACAGATAAGGATAGAAGAGAAGACTCCATCTTGGTACGTTCAGAAGAATCATCCAGAATCTCAGATTTTGGGGCAGAAAGAGGTAGGTGTACAAACAAGAAGAACAATTGCAGAAGCCTCAAGCTACTTGGCATTGATCTCCTCCACTGAACCACAAAATGTAAAAGAGGCATGCAAATATGAATGCTGGGTTAAGGCAATGGATGAAGAACTTGAGAAAATCGAAAAGAATAACACTTGGGAGTTGGTTCCTAGACCAAAAGATAAGAATGTCATAGGGACAAAATGGATCTTTAAAAACAAGTTGAATGAAAATGGAGAAGTGATTAGAAACAAGGCCAAACTTGTTTGTAAAGGGTATGCTCAACAAGAAGGAATAGACTTTGAAGAAACTTTTGCTCCCGTTGCTAGACTTGAGGCCATCCGAATGTTCCTTGCTCTCTCAAGCTTTCAGAAGTTCAAAGTATTTCAAATGGACGTGAAATCAGCCTTTCTGAATGGAGACTTAGAAGAAGAAGTGTACATTGAGCAACCAGATGGTTTCATTCTTGGGAATGATCCAAATCTTGTATGTAGACTAAAAAAGGCTCTCTATGGTCTTAAACAGGCTCCAAGGGCTTGGTACTACCGTTTGGACAAATATCTTCATCAACAAGGTTTTTCAAAAGGATCAACAGATAGCAATCTTTATATAAAAATTAAAAATGACAAATTGCTAATACTTGTTGTGTATGTAAATGATATTATCTTTGGCAGCAATGAAGAAGCTATGAGTCAAAGCTTTGCCTTAGTGATGCAGAAAGAATTCGAAATGTCTTTTCTTGGAGAACTGACATATTTTCTTGGATTGCAAATCCAAGAAAATGAAGGCGGTATCTTTTTGTCTCAAACCAAGTATCTCAAGCAGATCTTGAAGAAATATGGCATGGAAGATGAAAAATCAGTATGTACCCCTATGGTTATAGGATGCAGCCTCAGTGCAAATGATGAATCAGCAGTAGTGCATCAACCAACCTATAGATCCATGATTAGAAGTCTTATTTATTTGACAGGTACTCGACCAGACATCATGCATGCAGTGGGAATAGTTGGAAGATTTCAGGCAAATCCTAAGGAAACCCATCTTCAGGCAGTAAAGAGAATTTTCAAGTATCTTCAAGGAACTCAAAACTATGGCTTATGGTATCCTAGAGATATAGATATCACTCTACATGCGTATACATATGCAGATTGGGCTGGAAGCGTGGATGATAGAAAGAGCACAAGTGGTGGAGAATTCTTTATGGGTTCCAGATTAGTATCTTGGTTCAGCAAGAAACAGAGTTCAATTTCTTTATCTATAGCTGAAGCGGAATATGTGGCTGCTGCATCTTGTTGCACTCAACTCCTTTGGATGATGCAAACCTTGCAGGATTTTCAAATCACTTGTACACCACCTATCTCTATCTTATGTGATAATACAAGTGCAATCAGCATTTCAAAGAACCCAGTCATGCATTCAAAGACCAAGCACATACCGATCAAGTACCACTTTCTTCGGGAACAAGTGTTGGAACAAAAGGTCAAGTTGGAATATGTTCCCTCTAAGGAACAAGTTGCTAATATACTCACCAAACCACTACCCAGGGAAACTTTTGAATACCTCAGACAGAAGCTGGAAGTAGTTGATGCATCATCTTGCTATTAAATCTTGACCGTTTCAGAGAAAAATGGGTGTACGCGAGTTGCCTGAGGAGGATCCACGTACATACGCCTGTTTGTGCAGAGACAGTCGCGTATATGGAGGATTGATGGATATCAGTAGGGACAGGCTCTAGTTAAAGATAGTCTGATACGGGTCTGACAGAGACCATCTGGCACAGGTTCAGGGGGAGCAGATAAACTTCTAATGATGCATTGTTGGCATTATCTTAGAAGCTTTTGGTTCTAGTTCACAGCTGTTGTTCGTTTCAGGTGGAACAAATGCAGAGGGAGATCAGAAGGAAATCAGGGTTGCTAATATGAATGGTGATTGTCAGATGATGCTGCTATCAGTTATTGGTGACTTTCATAAGTCTTGCTCTAGATATTTAGTCTCTATGTCATGTATCTCTTTTATGGTGTCAAGGTCATATAACGGCCTATCTCGGTTTCCCCACTATGCCTAGGATGAAGATGTAATGTTCTTGTTTTATCATGTGAAAACTTTTGATGTATCCCCACTTGGTTGGGTGGATGAGTCAATTCTAGTATATCCCCACTTGGTTGGGAAATGGATGTATGAGTCCTTGGTGATAGGAAGGTCATTTATGATAGAGTCATGTTCTTCTTGTAAAACATCTTTTTGCAGACCTTCTTTATAGTCAGGGGGAGCATGAACAACACACTTCAACAGAGCAGAGACTTCAGCATGTTCTCAGAGGAAGCATGGACAGAGTGGTACACCTTGGCATATACAAAGGGGGAGCTCATTCAGAGATTTCAGCAGGTACTCAGGGGGAGTATGGGCAACGAAATGTTCATCTAGGAAAGATATTATCTTGGTCTGCCCTTTGGCCTTGATGTCAAAGGGGGAGAGTGATTGGTTGTTGTTGCCATCAAGTCCAAAGGGGGAGATTGTTGGCATTATGATACATATGTTGTACTTGATGGCAACCCACTCATCTCAGATGATAAATTATAGTGTAGCAAAGTTCACGCACTTTCATGAAGATAAAATTTTCTTTCATGTAGAGAAAAGTTCACGCACTTTCATGAAGATAAAAGTTTCTTTCATGTAGAGAAAAGTTCACGCACTTTCATGAAGATAAAAGTTTCTTTCATGTAGAGAAAAGTTCACGCACTTTCATGCAGAGAAAAGGTTCTTTCATGTAGAGAAAAGTTCATGCACTTTCACGCAGAGAAAAGTTTCTTTCATATAGAAAAAAAGTTCACGCACTTTCATGCAGAGAAAAGTTCCTTTCATGAAGAGAAAAGTTCACGCACTTTCATGGTTGACTCATGGTATTAGTCCGACAGTTTTTGATCCTATGGTTTTGGTCTGTGGTATTGCATCCAAAAGTGTTGATCTCAGCACTTTCATGGTTGGTTCATGGTATTAGTCCGACATTTTTTGATCCTATGGTTTTGGTCCGTGGTATTGCATCCAAAAGTGTTGATCTCACGCACTTTCATGGTTGGTTCATGGTATTAGTGATCCAGGTGGATATTGGTGGCCACCTGCCAAGTCCACCTGGACCCCCACCATTGTCTTTCTCAGCATTTTCAGTTTCCTTAATTGTAGCACAACTTACTATTTTTAGCAGTTTTTCGGGTCCTGAACTTTCGGAGCCGTTTTGAGGCCCTAAACGACGTTTTTTGGGGAATCCGAGGGAAACATGGGTCCATGGAATGGACCCATGTTGCCCGTTCCAACAATGATAGTGCTCAGATAGATCTTTCTAATGAGCTATTGTACGCGTCAAACGGAGATCATATGCCAAAGTTACGACCCCGGGAAGTTGATGTACCAACTTACCCCCAAACGGGGCCCATAGTTTGGCGTTTCATCTCCTAGGGTTAGGTTTTGGAATGTTAAGGGTTTTCCATTGTTTCTCAACAATAAATAGGCCTTCGAGCCTCATTGTAACACAGTTCAGAGGCAGGTAGCCATCACATCTCTTCTCAGAGATAAGCTACCATCACCCTAGCTAGTTTATTTCCATTTCTAATTGTAAGAAATTTTTAGTATTTTCCATTAATGAAATGAAGTATTATTTCCGTTGTATCTTTGTGTATATGGTTATCTCTGTAATTTGTTGCGTTCCTGTTTAAATCCGGATCAGTGGTATCAGAGCGGTCTGTTTTTTCTATGTTTTTCTTTGCATGTCCCCAACAAGGTCGGGATATAAGGAGTTAGGGCTTGAACTGGTTGAACCTTTGCAAGACCAGCCTCGCAAATCCCGACGGCCTCCCATGGCGGACGAGAAGAAAGATGAGGGGGCAGGAGATCCCATCAAAATCTTGCTTGAAGAAGCGCTCGAGCAACAACGGAACGCAATGATGGACAGCTTTGCGCAGATCCTTCAGTGGCTACCCAGAAGCGGCGCATCGGCTTCCAGCAGCTCCTCTGGAAACGCCACACCCTTTAAGGTACAAGTTAATTTTGAAATCCCCATATTCGAGGGTTAGATAGACGCCGATGCCATAGATAAATGGTTAAATCTGCTAGAGGGTTATTTTTTTGTTCATGAATTTTCGAGTCGGGAAAAGATTGTTTTTGCTCTTCTCAAAGCAGTCCCCCACGTCAAGGACTGGTGGGAAACCTACTGCGAGCAGAAGGATGAAAGTACTGGCTCACTATTTTCAGCCGCACCCACCTGGGATTCGTTTCGGGATGCCATCAAGGAGCAGTACTACCCTGTCGGAAGCTATGAGGATGAATACATAAAGTGGACCACGCTGCGGCAGGGAAGGGACCAAGACGTGCCGGAGTTCACCAATCTTTTCCATACCCTTCGCACAAAGTTGGGTATCAAGGATTCGGAGCAACATTTGATACTCAAATACCGTGGCTACCTGCACAAGTACATCCAGGAAGAAATACAATTCCTAAACATCCCCTCGCTCGGCGCAGCATACCGATATGCCGTCAAGGTCGAGCAGAAGTTTAAACAAAAGAAGCGAGACTTTGGATCTGCGAATCCAAAGCAGGGGAAAGGTGCCCATAAACCACAGAACAAAGGACAGAGCCAGGGCGGGACAACCCAAGACAACCAGCCGAAGCTGCAAGCAAAGAACAACGCCGCGAAGCCGAGAAAGGACACT
Source organism: Pinus tabuliformis (assembly GCA_031772625.1). Taxonomy (NCBI): domain Eukaryota; kingdom Viridiplantae; phylum Streptophyta; class Pinopsida; order Pinales; family Pinaceae; genus Pinus; species Pinus tabuliformis. The sequence goes on along the minus strand of CM062806.1, from coordinate 309,614,987 downwards.
GGAAAATGGTGCGAGTTCCATAAGAGCTCCACTCACAACACAAGTGAGTGTCGGGCCAAGCAGTCACTGGTGGCTGAGCTAAAGGTTTCAGAATCAGATGCATGTTCCGACTCTGAGTCAGAACCCGACAAGGGGTATGAAAAAGGGAAGCAGATCATTGATGCGGATCTCAGTGCCACTGTTGCTACCGCAAAGATCCAGAAAAATGAACCCGAAGATCCAGAGGAGGAGAAGCGTCTCTTCCACTCCCAGATGTGGGTAAAGGGCTCCCCGATACAGTTCATTGTTGATAGCGGGATCCAAAAGAACCTCATTTCGGCAGAGGTCGTGAAGTGGTTGGGCTTACCGACCACAGCACATCCACAACCATATACCATTGGGTGGCTTCACCAAGGGCGAGATCTTCGCGTGAGCCAGCAGTGTCGCCTTCCATACAACATCAAGCCCTTCACGGATGAGGTATTGTGTGACATTGCTCTCCTTGAAGTTTGTGATGTATTACTAGGACAACCATACTTGTGGAAGCGACATGCTGTGTATGAATCAAGGCCCCGTGCTGTTATTATTACATTGGGAAATAAGTTGTTTAGGATACCAGAGGTAACACCACCTGCCGCCATCTCTTTGATTACTGCAAAACAATGCAGTAAGATCATTTCCAAAACCAGGAAATTGTTTTCCTGATGATACACCCTCAAGGGAAGAAGAAGACAGTGGCCGCGGCCTCCAAACGGGGTCCCTCTGCACGGTAGCTACAGATGGAAAAGATTGTGGAGGAGTACGAAGACATCTTCACCTCCCCGGCAGGGGTTCCTCTGCACTGTCAAGTCAAGCACTCCATCGATCTGACCCCAGGTGCGCCGCTACCCAACGGACCAATTTATCGGCGCTCCGTTCTGGAGAACAATGAAATCAAGAGGCAGATTCAGGAGCTCCTGCAGAAAGGTCACATCCGTCCGAGTTCTTCGCCCTGTGGGAGCCCGATAGTGTTGGTACAGAAGAAGGATGGGACGTGGAGACTCTGTATCGACTATCGGGCGCTGAACAAGATCACTGTCCGTAATAGGTACCCGATCCCGCGGATTGATGACCTCCTAGACCAACTAAAGGGGGCGAAATATTTCAGCAAGATCGATCTGAAGTCAGGATATCACCAGGTACCAATCGAACCCTCAGATGTGTGGAAGACTGCCTTCAAATCCAAGGAGGGCCTCTTCGAATGGTTGGTCATGCCTTTCGGATTGACGAATGCTCCTGCAACCTTTATGAGGCTAATGGATGACATCTTGCGGCCATTCACCAACTCCTTTGTAGTAGTATACTTGGATGACATTCTGATCTTCAGCCAGAGTTGGGAAGAGCACCTCCACCACATCTGATAGGTTCTCCAAACACTGCGGCAACACAAGCTATGTGCCAATTTGGAGAAATGCACTTTTGGCATGACCGAGGTTCAGTATCTGGGATACATCATTGATGAACAGGGGGTGCATGTCGATCCAGCCAAGGTCCAAGTCATTCGGGATTGGCCCTCTCTAACCACTCTAACAGAGCTCCGCAGCTTTCTAGTCAATGCTGGACACCAAACTCACGAAGTCCACAGCCTTCCATCCTCAAACTGATGGCCAGACAGAGGTTGTCAATAGGATGATTATGCACATTCTGCGCATGTATAACTCAAAGCATCCACGCACATGGGACGAGAGCCTCCCCTATGTTCAGCACAGCTACAATTGAGCTCTTCACAGCTCCACTGGCCATAGCCCTTTTCAGGTGGGTTTGGGATTCCAGCCACTATGCCCCATTGATGTGGCCATTCCACTTGCAGCTACTCACATGAATTCAGCTCATGTCCAGTCCGAAATAGATAAGGCCACCAGCTTCATTGAGCGCATCCAACATATTCGCCAGCAGGTCCATGACATTCTTGAGAAATCAAATGCCAAGTACAAGCAGTGACATGATCAACATCGGGTGCCACACAAGTTTCAGGTGGGCGACAAAGTCTGGTTGCATTTGCAAAAGGAACGCCTTACTGGAGCCTATCGGAAATTGAGACCACTCCGATATGGTCCTTACACCATTACTAAGGCTATGGGAGATAATGCATTTGAGCTCAGCATTCCCCCATTCCTTGGCCTGCACCCAGTGTTCAATGTGGACCGCCTTCGGCCATACTTTCCACCATTGCTAGACACATCTGACATTGCAGAACAGCTCAAACCCACAGAATTAAATCCAGATTGCATGGAACAAGCTGCAACTGATCGGATCATGGACACACAGATCAAGAACACTCGCCAACAGAATATCCAACTGTATTGAGTTGTCAAAGCAGGCCAACTCCTTCAGCAGGGCAAGTGGCTCACCAGGGAACAAGTTCAGCAGAAGTTTCCTCATCTCATGGAGGAGCTCAACGCAATGGGGACCATTGCTTCCTAAGGGGGGAGGAATGATCCAGGTGGATATTGGTGGCCACCTGCCAAGTCCACCTGGACCCCACCATTGTCTTTCTCAGCATTTTCAGTTTCCTTAATTGTAGCACAACTTACTATTTTTAGCAGTTTTTCGGGTCCTGAACTTCCGGAGCCGTTTTGAGGCCCTAAATGACGTTTTTTGGGGAATCCGGGGGCGACATCGGTCCATTCCAACAATGATAGTGCTCGGATAGATCTTTCTAATGAGCTATTGTACGCATCAAACGGAGATCATATGCCAAAGTTACGACCCCGGGAAGTTGATGTACCAACTTACCCCCAAACGGGGCCCATAGTTTGGCGTTTCATCTCCTAGGGTTAGGTTTTGGAATGTTAAGGGTTTTCCATTGTTTCTCAACAATAAATAGGCCTTCGAGCCTCATTGTAACACAGTTCAGAGGCAGGTAGCCATCACATCTCTTCTCAGAGATAAGCTACCAGCGCCCTAGCTAGTTTATTTCCATTTCTGATTGTAAGCAATTTTCAGTATTTTCTATTAATGAAATGAAGTATTATTTCCGTTGCATCTTTGTGTATATGGTTATCTCTTTAATTTGTTGCGTTCCTGTTTAAATCCGGATCAATTAGTCCAATAATTTTTGATCCTATGGTTTTGGACCGTGGTATTGTGGAAGGCCTAAGACTATAAAAGAGGAAGGAGATCATTTGGCAAAGCATCATCGAATGAATTGAATATCTAATAAGTGCTAGATCTGAAATATTTGTGATTGGGTTATGGTGCAGATCTAGATCTGAATGAAGGAAGAACCTTAGCGCATAAAGAAGGATAAGTTCTATTGATGGGTCATAATCTTTAAGCTTGAATAATAGTATCTTTGTATGATTTTGATATGTTATATGAGGCGCATGCTTGATCTATAAATCTGATAATCTGGGTTAATTAGTGTCTGAATATTTGAAAGAATGAATTATCATTTATATATCTGTATGCAGGTTCAGTGAAGTGAAAGCTCGTATACACGCTGGTTCAGTGAATGAAAACAACGTATACACAGGTTGGTCCAAACATAGGAGCGTATGCACGCAGGTTTCAGGTTGTTGAAGTAGCGTATATCTTTTAAATTATGATATAGATGCCTCTGTTTATTGCTGCAGTATTCTGGGTTCAGAATTTGATGTGTGGTTACTGTTACTGTGTTCTAGGTACAACTGTCAGAGAAGTGTTTACTTGATTCAGTGCTAATTGGGTAAAAGGAGATTGTTTGATGCAGATATACTTGATGATTGATTGATGTTCATGTATTCAGTCTGAAAATTTATGAAATGAGGTCCCTGGAAGAAAGAGAAGGTTGTAGCCTTCAGTAAGCCAGCACCTACGTACTAGTATCTTGGCTAGTACAAGAGCTAAGGGGGTTGTAGCTCCCTTCCAGGAGAAGCTGGAAAACGAGAGAGGGTTTCAGCTCTCTGCAGGTTGTAGCCTACGTACTCGTAAAGGACTGCACTAGTACATTGTAAAAATAAGTTTCTAATTAAGGGAAGATAGAGATGAATTGCAGCAGGTGGTTTTCACCCATATTGGGTTTCCACCTTATATCTTGTGTTCTTGTGTGTGACTGTCTACTGCTCTGTTTTACTGTTCTGGTTACTATTTATTTGACTCAGATACATAGATTAATAATCAACATCTGAAAGATAAAGTAAATTGTAATTTTGCATTATATATGCGGGTTTCCTTCTACATAGTTGCGTATATACGCGGTTTTTACAAACTTAAGTAGCGTATATGATCTGGGTTTGAAAAAGGAAATATTTGACTTGATAATACTGATTCACCCCCACTCTCAGTATTATTTCCAACATCTTTTGGGGTCCAAAAGGCTTCTAGTGGGGAGGAATGATTAGGTACTCAATATTCAGCTCAAAAATAAAAGTTATTAGAATGACTCGAAACTTGAACAAGTGCGCCCGTCTCAGAAAAACGATCCTAACGCAACTCGTTTCATCGAAAACTGAGTTCATATGAGAAAGTTATTATGTTTTCATCGCTTTGCTAAACAAGGGAAATTTGCAAAAAAATTGCTTAGTCACTACAGAGTCAGTAGTGCGTATTGCTGACATGGCAAGTGATTAGGCATGGTCAAAATTGGTCAATGACGAATTAGGGATGGACAAGTTGCATTATCTCGTTAGGTTGTACAGTTGATTTGTTGGCGTGTACTTATTAGTGGATTTTTGGACCAATAGAAGAATGCCACGTGGCAAGCCTGGAGGCTGCCACATGGCACCTCTCAAAGGCCAAGTTGGAGGTCTAAAAGTGGAGCAAAATATATTGGTACTAGTCGGGGTCAAACGCACAACCTACCAAATGCAAACCTCATGCCTTAACCGCCTCCTCTACATCATGTCTCTTAACCAATGTATTCATAGTGAATATTTAAGTTGTAATGGTTTGGACGCTGGCGGTTAGGGGAGGGCTAGCCCTCTCCCCATGTGAACACAGTTACAAACCACAAACAATTAAGGTTGTAGTAACCCAATGGTTAAGAAAACCACAACACTCTGTGACTTCGCATGTGAACACAACATCGCAACCAACAACGGTTAGTTGTCCAACGGTTTCGCTCCAACAGCCACTGTGATGGTTAGCATGTGAACACAACACCACAAACTCTAATGGTCAGCCGACGGTTCCAACGGACCATAACCACCACGATTAATGCAACATTGATATCACATGTGACCAAGCCTATTAAACCATCAGAGGTTATGCTTTTGATTAGCATTAATCCTATTTTTAAATTATTTAAGAGCAATTTAAATATTAATTAACTGTAGTTTACGCTGGCAGTAAATTTGGCAGTGCCACCAAATTCAGGCCTGCCTCCAGATTTAGCGGGGCTAAATGGAGATGTTCCAGAATTAGAGGAGAAAATGTAGGAAAAAACTGACTGATCCATAGAGAAGTCAATTTTCAACCAAATTGAGCTCAGAAAGAAGTGTTCTTAGCTACTATGGACATTCTTAACAAATTGGTGTAGGTATCATGAACCATAGAGCTTTGTAAAAACAACATTTTTCCACATTGATCTAATACAGAGGCTGAAGCCATGGATGTTGGGCCAAGGAGATGTAGCCCAAGAGGGGTGAACTCCTTCATCAAAAAACTATGTTAATGTGTCTCTTTGATGGTTTGTTGTACTTTGAATGTTTGTTGTTCAATATTTGTTTTTGAAGATATTTTGCTCATGAATGTCACTTTAAAGTTAAGGAAATTTAACTAATTGTATGCACAAACAACTAAGGAAACCACAACACAAGAAGAAATAAGAAAGCATATATTTATAAATATGTAATTGTTATTCGCACAGAAAAACTAATTATACAAAAACAGATCAACACCCATGTTGCATATTTTCAATGGAATTTGCTACACGAAAAATGAGAAATACATGAAAAAACGTGATTGCAATCACGTTTTTCATGTATTTCTCATTTTATTATTATAGCAAGGTCCATCGAAAGTATGCAACATGGGTACTCCTTGGATGAAGAATCAAATTTTGCATCCAACGAGTATTTTCGTTGGAAATTTGAGTAAATTGATAGGGAGATAAGTTGAAAATACGAGTTGAAAAAATAGTTTTTCCTTTTTTTCCCTCTAAATTTTGGTGATGTAATGTAATCTTATTTTATTATTTCCACTATTATTTTATAATTTCCTTAAGAAGACCATTTTAGACCTCAAAACTCCCCTAATGTAAGGGGAGTTCCATATACTGTTAGAAAGCTCTTTCTAAGCACTTTCTCATGGAGAGGGTCCGATCTAATTTTGAGTGCTTCAATGGTTTGGAAGATGGCTACAACGTTTCCTTCTCTTTTACACCCTTTTGACAACTGAAAAACGAATAATGCAGAGGGTGACAACAGGGTGGATGCAATATTGTTTAGTAATGGGGTGGTGGATATGGAGAAGAAAATGCAAGCCATGTGATTCCATCTCCTCAATGGTCTAGCTTCTGGGTACCCATAACCTACAAATGGAAAGGTGTGTTCTGAATTGAATCCTTGCCAAAAAAAAAAAAAACACTCTTTGTAAACTTTGTAATAAGCATATAATTATTTTTGGAAAAATTTAGAAAATGTCCAAAATTTATTTGTAAGTTGAAATCAACCATTGTGATGGTTGGCCTTACAAGAAATCCCATTAAAAATGAAGGTTGTGGTGAATAAAGACATCAATAGGGGAGATACAAAGAGAACTAAGGAAGCTTGTAGAGTAGTAGAAGAGATAAGAGTTATAAGAGTGAAACTTTCTTGAAAATAAGAGGACAAAGAAGTCAAGGAACGAAGCTGCTTTGCATCATAGCTATTTACATTTTTTTTGTGCTAGTGAGTAACCATGTATGATATGTCTAAGCATGCATAATGCTCTCTCTTTGAAATGGATTTTTAAAGCATAACAAATCCTTACTAAACTTACTTTCCCATTTAAATTTCCAATGTAAAATCTTTGTCTCGTGCTCTAATTTCATTGAATGTGATTGAGTATCTATTTCATGGTTTGAAGTCTCTCTGAACTATTGAATGTAAATGCATCCATCATGCTTCTGCTATTAATTCAAGAGTAATTCAATCAATAAAGGTTGGTTTGATTGAACGTGAATTGCTGCAACCATGCCTTATCTACGACAATTCCAATTCCTAGATTCGGGTAAGCTCATTGCATTGTAGGCTCTAATTGCTTGATACGAGCTTAATCGTCATTAACTCCGTAATGATCCCTTTATTTAGTTTGATGTATTTACATACTTGAGCATTTGATTAGTTCACTCAACCATACATATGTATTCTCAAGAATTGCTTGGAACATTTACTTGTATAATTAATTATTTGAACTGTATATGAAAAAATTAAAAAAAGACACAAATTTCTAATAATTGTTTTGTTCCCCGTACAAAACTTGTGGCATCGATTTCATTGGATTGACACCTTGTTTTACCTACACAACCATCGTCCCATGCAATAACATGTGTTATAGGCACCTCTTAGTTCAATTCAAGCTCAAAATGGAATGTATAAGAGTAACGTGTAAATAGACTTTTAAGTGTTGAGAGGACCCATTTCGGTAATAGAGTTTATAATCAAATAATTGATCTGGGGTGCTAGGTAGAATAGTTAGCTAAATGCCATTGCAAGCAATCGAGATCGAAATATAACTTATTTTTTTTATTGGTTTTTAAATTTTTTAATATATAAATGTATTGAATAGAGTTATTATTTGAGTGTAAAGACCGCCGAGACTGCTGAGATTGCCGAGACCACCATCGCCAAGAATGCAGCTGCAGAGACAGCCAATGAGACCAGAGCTGATACCAAGACCGGCTCACTCGCGCTGAGACATATGGAAATCACATGAACGAAAGGTGTCCAAACGAAGCTGAGACAGATGGAAATTGCATGAACGAAAGGTGACCAAATATGAGACCTTCCCTCAGACCACTGCTGGGACAACTAGAATAGGTATATACAGAAGGTGTCCTCAACAAAGCTGGCATTTGAACCTCCCTAAATGCGGCTAAAACCCAAAGAAATTGCTTTTGATCCATGTGGGGTTTTTGGGCTACGTGTCTTATCTTTCTCACACCAGGGAATCATCGTCCGAGGATGGGTGTGTGTATAAACTCCCTCACTTGAGAGCGGTACCAGTTTGTCGCCATTCTCCTCCTCGGGCCTCTAAAGGAGGTCCGTTTTCCACTTGCTCAGTTTACTCTTGCTCCAGACCGCTCTATCACAACTATCTTTCTAGTTTATCCCCTCATGTCTTCAGCTTCTGCTCTTTTGCCATAGTGGATCCAGGGAAAGGAACCACGTTTTGTTTTTTTAATTTCCCCTCTACTGGCATTTTACTAGCTAGTCTTGGATCTTAGCAACTGCCATCGTATAAGCTCAGAGATTTTCACATTTTTTTTTTGTTCTTCACTGGTCTGACGTCCCAGTGGTCAAAGAAAGTACTCGCCCTGCTCGGCTTCGGTGGTATAAATGGCAGTTTATCGGACTCTTCAACGGTTTTTGTGTGGAATCAAGGTATGTAGTCTCTCTTATTTGGTTTTCAGTCACTATAAGATACTGAGATACCCAAAAAGTTTTGTTTTTTCTCTAAAAATCTCGGGTCTGCCTGTCTCTGTGTCTTACTAATAAGTTTTTATCATGCCTTAAAACTTTTTTATATGAGCTTATAAATTGCAAGTATCTCTGTTTGTCGATATCAAATGTTTGTTTTGTCTCCCGACCTTGTTTAGATTTTGGGTGTATAATTGGGAAATGGTGGTGCAAATGTAAATGTTGCTATTTTTGCTATTTAGCTTTTTAATTAGCTTCATCTGGAGGATTCTTTGCAATTTGACCTCTCAGAGTTGTTCCCTTTGGCCTGAAACTGTCTTTCTCGAAAGTTATAGGAAGCCTTAAATGTTCTAAAATTCTTCCGTAGTACTTTTCCTAGTCTGGCTCTCCTTCATTTTTTCTGGGTTGAACAATTAGACGAGGCTCTCTAGGATCTTGGCCACCCCCTCTTGTTTTTTCGATGACAGAAAACCTCTCCGGGAACCTTTCTCTATTTTCCTGGCATGTGGAGGGCACGGGTTTCCTGCATAAAGACAACTGGCTGGATGAAAGTTATGAAGCCTGTCTTCACCACTGCCATTTTCTTCCATTTACATCAGCACCTTACCTTTCTGACTCTGCATATTAATTTCATATGGATTTTGTCAGACAAAAAGTACCTTTATAGTTGGTCTCTTATCTTCTTTGGCCGATATCACACGATGTCTCCCTAGATTCTGTCAACTTTCAGCTATTGGGAATTAATTCACATCACCTGAACATTCCTCTCATTTTCTGGAATGTGTCTTGTCACTCGTCTTCCCCTGCAACTGGCATATCACTACACTTGATCCCACACACTTGGACCTTTACGTTATCTATCAGGGTTGTTGTGGTATTGACTTTCTTTTCTTGGCCTTGATGGAGATATCGTCTGACGTGTCTGCCTCTTCTGCGCTGGTACATGCTACCTGTTAACACCCAGGTTGTTCCCTATGACTCCCAAGGGAATACGGCCGGGGTAACCACTAACCAATCTTTGGATCACTGTTTCTAGCCAAACTGTGATCAGAGAGGGCTCTCTCTTTATGATTTGTAACTGTTTATGATAGGGTTTTAGGCTAGCTATTAAGCACAGGTTTTGTTTATGTTTTGGTTGAAGAATTTCTTTCAGATCTCTTGTGATGTAAATTTCAGAGAGTCAAGTATCATTGGGCAATGGAGTCTATAGCAGTAGGTGTCTAGAAACCTTGAGATGAAATAGTGCAACTTGCAGGGCCGTTTGGATACTTCATAGAACAAATTTTGATTTATAACACGAACAGGTGAAAAAACCAGTGAAAGCAATTAAGAATTTTCACTAAAGTATTCGAGTATTTCCACCAAACTGGGTATAAGAAACAGATAGATGCCTCAGGAGCAAAACTTGAATTCCTGGGGGTGTCTATCACTGTTAAAGATATAGTTTTAAAGTGCAGCAATTAAGAATTACACTTCATTCACCGTATCTGAAGAAAACATGGATAATAGCTCAGTTTGAGTTCAGGGTAATCTGTGATTAAATCCTGGAACTATTCTTCTACTTTGCTATTAAGTGTAAAATATTTAGACAACAAAAGAGAACAAAAGACTCGAAAACATGTAATACAGAGATTTAAGAAAACTTATTGTTATATGAAACACTCTGGAATCCTGCAACGTTCACCATTCATCACAACGCATCAAATACACCAAGCTTTGGAAATTCCATTCTCCCTTTGTATTATTTCTCTGAGAATTTTTACAGCAAGTGAGAGTTCCAAAAGGAAAATAACAACAACCCCTTAAGCTTCTGTGAGGGGCCAATATATACTTGCGATTGTTTACAAAAATATCTGAGTCCTGAGTTATCTCAGACTTAATGTTCTTACCAACTTTGAGATATTATTATTAGAAATTTATTACAGCATTGAATACAAAATAAAGGCGCTTTAATGTTCTGTCAGAAGATATTTTGGCCTTTGGGATCTGCTGAGTCGGTTGAGATACTTTGATTAAATGCTGGAGAACCCGACTTTATGGCTTGTGCGCTGTATGCTGTGTTTGTCACCTGTGATTGTGACTGCTGCAGTGGTGAGAGAATAGCTCTGCTGAGTTGGCTCAGCTTCTGCCTCTTCCTTGTAGATTTTATTCATCAAAATTGTGCCTGCGTATGACTGCTCATGTGCTGGAGAAAAAACCAACCTCACGGGTTCGGACCTGATAAGATTACCTGTGTCAGATTCCTCCACTCTTCCTGTGTGGGCAATTGGTGTCTTATGATTGCCCCCATAGTCTCATCTGCCTCAGTATACTTAAAGAAATTCGGTGGTGTATCAAACAGATGATCAATTTCATTCATAATAAAAAACAGATTATCCACCCTATCATACAGATTCTGCCCCGATGCTGGCCCTGTGTCTGCTGAGGTACTGGGCTGTTTTGCAATTTGTGCTACCGCATGGGCATCAATCCTTTTGTTGTAATTTTCTAGGGTGAGCAGTCTTCCTACACTGCTTAAAATGCTGGGGAGGCCTCTGTTCTGTAATGCCAGGAATCTGTCCAGGAATTTGTTGATTTCAGTCTGCATGTCCTGTGTTCTCCTCTCCAGTGTTCCAACTAGGCTTCTTAGTGTCAGGACTCGTTTCACTACTGAGATTGTTTCAGTCCTGTTAGTAATTCCCATGGCAGCTAGTTGAGAGCTAGTTTTGTTATTTAAAACATTGACCATTCTGCTGGCAGCATCTGGCATGTGGCCAAGGCTTGCTCTTGCTCTGTGTATTTCCTTGTTTGCCTTGGTGATGAGTGCTATTTGCTCATCCATAGTCTCAATGTACTGCCACTGATTGGTGATGGATCGACCGATGTTACTCCAGAGGACTGCCTTTAGTTCTGCTGTTACCTTCTCTAGTGCAAGCTCTTTTTTAGTTCAGCTATTCTCTTTTTTAGAGCTTTTATCTCTCTCTCCTTTGTTGCTTCATTCTGCTTGCTTTTGTCAAATTTTTCATTCACCTTGGCCAAAGTCTTCTTGACTTCATCAAGCTCTTTCATTTGGGATTCAAGAATTTGGATCTCAGCTTGTAGCTTCTGCATATCCAGACTGGGAGTCTGTCCTGGTGTTGGTGTAGTTGTTGCTGTAGATGGTGCTGTAGTTCCCGTTTGCTGAGGAGGAGGAGTAGTTGTTGGAGGGACTTCCTCAAGATTATTATCACAGGAGGAGGCTGGGAGGGTTGGCCCTCTTCTCTTTGCTTCATTGCTGTTTGTAGTGCTGCCTTTGCAGCTTCTGATTGTCCTAGCTGGTCTTGAGTTCGAACCAGCTCCTTGTACAGGGATACCAGCAGGTCTGTAGTATCCTTTTCCTGCCTTTGCTGGGCAACCTCATCTGTTTGTGGATGGATGGTAGCTGGGAGCTTGATTTTCTTTCTTAAAGCCGCCATGTCTGCATCCCTTATCTTCAGGAGTTCTTGGATACCCTTAACATCTTTAGGATCATGTCCTATTTCGATAATTACCTCTTCCAAGGACTTGATCCTGTTGTCCTTGGCTTGTGATGATGCTCTCTCCAATTCCAGCTGAGAGGCTGTATTATCAAGGCTGCTCTTCAATTTGTAGTTCTCCAATGTCTCACCTGCCAAGGAGGCATACACCATTTCACCAGTTTGTTTATGTAATTCAATCTTATCCATAGGGTGTATGTCTTTGGCCAGAACCTCCATGTTGGTTCTTAGGTAATCCGAGGTAGATTGAGGATGCAGTGTTGTGGGCATGAAGTGACTCATGATCATCTTGCCTTCACTTACATCAAAGGCAGACATGAGTCTTTGCTGATTTGTAGGAGCCAGGTTCAGCAAATGATCGTACAGCCGTATTTTAATAGGATCACTCCTCCTCTTAATGTCAATAAATTGCTGTTTGATGCTTGACTGTCCTTCTCTGTGCTGGCTGGAGGAGCTGACCTCTCCTCCTATAGCTCTATCATGTTCATGCTGAAATGAACTGGCTGAAACTTCTCCACTGGGTGGGCCCATGCCATTGCTTGCCTCACTGCTATGTCATCCTCTTGGGAGTCATTTAGTCTTTGTCTTTTCTCTCCCCGATTAATGGATGAAGTCAGGGGAGTCTCTCTATCCCTTTTCCTGGTTAAGTCCTCCTTTTGTGGGGTTTGGAGGACCGAGGTATCAACAGTAGTTTCTGCTCTAGGAGGCACCACTGTCTGAGCCTGTTGCTCAGTGGAGCTTGGAGGATCAGTCACTTTTTCTTGCTGCAAGGGCTGCTGTTCACTAAACTGTTCCTCTTCCTGTTGCTGCGAATTCCTGCTGCTCCATCTCTTCTTGCTGCTGTAGCAATGTGTCCACTTGTTCTTCTGTCAATGGAGGTGGCTGTTCACCTGCTTCCCTTTATCCCTGCTTGCTGTCTGTGGTGCTTTCTCGGCAGTTTGCTGCTGTGCTGTTGATGATGTAGCAGCTGCTCCAAGTTGCTTTTTGTAGGAGAGGGGCACCTGTCCACAAGTTTCCAAGTCAGCTTCCTTTTGCATATTTCTAGCCTCTCTCTCAAGTAACTCTTCATTAGTAATTTCCTCCTCTAGGGTACCCTCCTCCCAATTTGATGCATTGGCATACTGTTCAATCTCGGGTTGTCTCTTGTGTGCATAGCTACCCAATTTGTATCTAATCCTCCTGAGGGAGATAGCATGATTGGGGTCATAGGGTATCCATTCAAAGCTGGTTTGCAGTCTGAGGCCTTCCAGGATAGTGTTTGCCTCTTTCCATCCCTCTTCTTTCTTGTTATATAGGAAAGGACCCAGCTGGTTCCTTACCTTCAACTGTGACTTCTTGTTGTTGCTCTGAAAATGAAGATAGTCTGAGTTCCCAAACTGTCTGAAATATTCCAAGGCAAAAAGCCTCATGGGGACATACCTTGGCAACCTAAATGGGTTCAACTCACAGCCATATATCCTGATGACTGTGTGGTTTTGGTAGAAGTACCAATTACCAATGCTGTAGGACTTATTCAAATGGAGAATTCTCCTCATGTCATCAGTTAGTCTAGGAGGAGGAGTACCATGCAATACTGTCATGACTGGATAGATGAATAAGTCAATGAACTCAGTGTATGTGTAAGGTGATACAGAGGTATGATGAAAAACAGAAGTCCAGAACACAACTGACCTTGGAATTCCCTGGGCATTGAGTGGCTTCAAAGGAACAGAGAAGGTGGCTGGCTGATAGAACAAGAATAGATGGTATATATATGAAGTATACCTGAATAGTCTTTCCCTCTTCAAGTTCATAAACTGCTCATGGATTTTATCTGCAATGTAGGTTGCATAGTCATAATGTACAGCTGGGGGTTTACCAGGAGAGAATATAGACAGCATTGCCATTAGGCTATCATCCACATCCTCTATCCCCCTGAATCCTAGGACATAACTGATTAAATCCACTAACATCCTGCCCAAATCATTCAAGTAGTGATACCCAATAGGAGGGGTTCTGACTGATTCAGAGCCTGGTCTTACAAACAACTGATTGATTTTAATGATTTGGTCATTTGACAGCTTGGTCCCTTTGTTTATCAAATTCTGCATAAAGAGGGGAGTCAATTGCTTGGCAGTTTGGAAGTGCAGCATTCCATTTATACTTTCTGGGGTAATCTGGAACAGGATTGAGCCTGTGGGGCTGATGACAGCTCTTTGGCTTGGGTCATAACATTCCTGGCAGCTGTAGATGAGTTCTGGCATAGGATTTACTTGGGGAAGGTTGTAGATGGGTAAATTTGAGTCCCAAATTCCCAAGATGTCTGCCCCACTCAGGTGCTGGGCTTTTAACTCATTCATCATCTGGATATTGTATTTGGTTCCCATAGGGAACCAGTCCAGCATTTGGTAATCCATGTCTCCCAGGGCTTTCCATGCTAATTCCTGGTGAGGAGCATTGAGGGGCTTGATATTTAGAGCAATAGGAGTCTCCATAGTTCTTCAAAGTGCAACAATTGTAGGTGAATAGTCAAAATGGAAGCAACACAGAATAGAGGTGATTCTCTGTAAAGACAGTTTGTATTTTGGACACTAGAGGGGAATTTACTCAACAGCAATTGAAATACTGTTTGTTTTTTAGGAGCAGAGCTTCTCTTAAGGTCTGACTATGTCCTCTTTTTGCGGGTAAATTGAGACCAACAAGGAATTTTCCGAGAATACGCAGTGAGTATTGTTTTTGGGTGAATTTACCGGAATTATGGCTCGGCTGGTGTTTTTCGACTTCACAGTGGCAAATGTGGACTTGCAGAGGGAAATGGGCGGTGTAAATATAGTTTTTGAGGTGCCTTTATCCTTCTGAACAAATTAAAGTTCGATAACAGTTGTATGGAGGGCAGGACAACTGTAAATACCTGTAAATTGGCGAGCAGAGGTCGAGCAGGTGTGCACGGTTGCTGCTGAGGAGGTCGCCCGGGTTAAATCAACAGGTTGGCGGAAATTCGAACGTAAACGGTCATGCAGGGAGAACAATAGCGACAGGAGTGAAAGTGGGAAAAAACACGGCTTTTTTGGGTAAATATGGGTTTTTTACCATTTTGGCGCTTTTTCGTGATGACGTCAGCATGACGTCATTGGTGGGTCACGGTGAGGTGACGTCAGCTGACGTCGTCGGGTGACGTGGCAGTAGATTATTGGTCCAAGGGGCGATGAGGTGGCAACCACGTCAGCGGACAGGTGGACGAATGGCAGAGGTGAGTACGAGCGGACGCGACGTGGCGATGAGTTAGCGGAAAATAGGTGGCAGTTAGGACCGTAGCGGTTACGGTTAAAGCTAACCGCTACGGTTTCTCGGGGCGGTTTGGGTACGGCGCCGAAGTTGTCAGGCCCGGCTCCGAGATACCTCAGCGCTTGACGCGTGGAGAGGCCCTGACGTGACGCAACGTCAGCATCTCGGGCGGTAAAGGACAGCAGTGGGAGCCGCTCCGATATTGACGTGGATCGTCAGATCTTCGGGCCTTGATCCGACGGTGGGCGGAGTATGGAGGTGCTCGGGTTATATGCGGGCGGGGAACTTTAGGTTTTGTGGGTTTTTTATTGGTTTTTCGAATGTTTTTTCATTTAACCAATAATGCGCTAACCCTTTGGAAATGCGCCAGAGGCGGGTTTTTGACTTTGGTAATTTTTGCAAAGGATTTGAAGGCGGAATAGGGTTTTATAAGGGTTTTCCAATGCAAATGGTGGTTTGAGGAGCAGTTTGACTTGCAGCAAGGGGGAATGGGATGGGACAGGTTCACCAAAGTGACCAGATGTCACTTTGGTCCCTTTTGAAGAATATAGGGCTATAATGCCAAGGGGAAGGAATATTTATAAGATTTGGGGCTTTATACACCTTAGTGTTAGTATTATTAGGGGAAGGGGTAAAATAGGGGAGCTATAGTAAAATTAGAGGTTAATATGAATGAAGGGAGCAAATGAAAGGGATTTTACTGAGTTTATCTGAAATTGACTTGGTTTTGAGAGTAGATCAAAATGAAAAGATCTTAGACAAGAAATGTGGATTCTGAATGAACTAGAACCACCATAAAACCATGATCTCTCTTCATAAATCTCAGCTGAAAGAAAGGGAGTGTTAGTAATGGAATAAAGGGGAAGAGGGAAGTTAGTCATGCTCCTTGCTGTAATATGATGGAATTAACCACTTTGTCTATTGATAGATTTTGCCTTGGCAAAACACCTGTTGACATATGTGTAATGGTGAAAATACCCTTTCTGCAACCACAACTGCCTACCCAGCTATTTCCCTAGCATTTTTTGTTTCTCCATAGAGGGTGCATTTGGACTTGCAAACCCTTACTTGCCTTTTCTTTTCTTTGGCTTTTTCTTTTTTCTTTTCTATCTACTTCTACCCTTATCTCTTCCAAGGTCCCAGATTAAGCTGTTGGGAACCTTTGCTTCTCTACCTAAACTACTTGTCTGCCAAGATTAAACAGTTTGGACAGACTTCTTTCTCTATTCTATAACTCAAAATTGAACACATGGCATGATCCAGATTAGACTGTTGAATCATCCACAAAATTGAAATAAGGTCCTCAATACTTGAAACACTTTACCCACCTCTTGCTTTCTAGGAAATATGGGATCTTTGTGATACCAAAGCAGAGCATATTTGGCCTTTCTCTTGCCAATCATGAAATATGAAACCTATTGGTATAGGTATCCAACAGTGGCTCCACATGGGGATGGTTTTTCTTTTGAAAGACCAAGAACAGCAGGTCAGATTGCCTTGTTCCTTGACTGCCCATCTTTGTCTTTGAAATCTGCTGCATGAATGTGTCAAAATAGTGTGTTTCTCTTTTGGAAGACCTCTGATTCTATTTGCCTTTTACTGCTTGGTAAATCACTTGGGAAAACTGCTTTTTACAATCTAAAACAGAAAACAATATGTACATCTGCATATATACAAAGAATCCTTAGGTTCTACTCATGGGGAATAGTCAAAGTAGTGCTTCAGCATCCTGCCATTAACAGGACCTTCATCCAAGTCAGTTTCAGTAAGACTTTTGAGGAAATAAGTGTTGTTACCTTGTACTGCTTGGACAGCAAATGGTCCTTTCCATAAAGAGTCAAACTTTCCATGTTTCCCTTTCTCTTCTCTTCTTGCATCCCACTTTAAAACTTTGTCCCCACATTGAAATCTTCTGCTTTGGTTCTTCTATCAAAAGCCCTTTTCAGTTTCTCTTGTAGTATCTGCACTCTGCTGAAAACTTGTTCTCTGGTCTGCTGTAAACAAATTATCTGGTTAATCCTTCTTTGCATGTCATTTGGCTCTGCTTGGCTTTCTTGCAGAAGTTTCATAACCGGCACTCCTAGTGATGAAGGAAATCTGGCCTCTAATCCATAGACTAACTCATATGGGCTGGTCCCAATTGATCTTTTAGTTGTTAGTCTGTCTGCCCATAAAGCATTTACTAGTTTCTTATGCCAGTTCTTTTTGTTCTCTTCCAGCACTTTCTTTATGATATTTATCAAACTTTTGTTTGATGATTCAGCAAGGCCATTTCCTTGAGGATAGTAAGCTGTAGAATGGCCCAAAGTAATGTGAAATTTATGGCAGAAGTTCACCATCTTCTTGGATCTGAAGGCAGCAGCATTGTCTGTTATTATCTTGTCTGGGCAGCCAAATCTAGCCAGTATATTGTTTTCCAAAAACTGAATGATTACTGAATCATTTGCTTGTCTGCATGGGGCAGCTTCAATCCACTTGGTGAAGTAGTCTGTTGCTGTTAGAATCCATCTGTGTTGCCCTGAAGATGAGGGATGAATTTCCCCAATGAAATCCAAGCCCCATTGTTGGAAAGGTCTCTCTGTTGCAATGGGCTTCAAAGGAAGTGGCAGCAACTGTCTTTTGCCTTCAAACAGTTGGCATTTGTGGCATGAGGCTGTAAATTTCTTAACATCAGAGAACATAGTAGTAGGCCAGTAATAACCAGCCCTCAATATCTTGTCCACAGTGGACTTCCAGTACAAATGTCCACCACAGTCTCCAGCATGGAAGTCTTGCATGATATTGTTAGTTTCATTCTCTATTAGACAGTGCAGCAGCAAATACCTTCATGGTTTTTCCACAGTAGATTTTCATCCATCACACAAAATCTAGATGTTTTCATTTTTAGGAACCTACACTTAGTTCTGGACAGTCCTGGGGGAGCACACAGGTTTTGTAACACATAACAGATATCAGAGTACCAAGGAGATTGTTCAAAGGCATTGATCTTGGAGTCGCCAGCTCTGTTTCACTGTCCAGTTGGTTAATGTCTAAGGCTTGGAAATTTGCTTCTGTCATTAACTTGGCCAAACCTTGTCCTTTTATCAGCTTTGTAGGCTTTATTTCAATGTCAAATTCTAGTATATTGGCAATCCATTTTCCTCTCCTGCCCTCTAAGTTTTCTTGGGTGAGAATGTCTTTGACAATAGGACTTGGTACATAAGCCACAACATGGGAGTAAAGGATGTAAATCCTAAAGTCTTTAATAGCCTTGATCAAAGCATAGGCTTGTTTTTCCATTATTTGATACTTTAGGGGGGCATCTCTAAGAGCTCTGCTGAAAAAAGCAATGGGCTTTTCATTCCCTTGGTCATCTTTCTGCAATAATACAGCAGCAATAGTATGCTGGGAGGCAAATGAGAAAATAATAAAGTCTCTGTCAAACTGAGGATTAGTTAACACTGGGGTTTGAGTCAAGGCCAATTTTATACTTTCGAAAGCTTGTTTTGCTTCAACAGTCCATTTGACCTTTGAATCTTTCTTTAGCATATTGTTTAGTAATCTGATTAATTCTGCTAAATTTGGGATAAACCTTCTTAAAAAGTTGATTTTTCCTAAGAATCCTTGCAGCTCCTTGACATTCCTTGGGTGAGGCATTTGTAGGATAGCTTGTATCCTATCTGGATCAATTCTTATGCCATTTTTTGAAATAATATGCCCTAGAAGTTTCCCTTCTTCCAAGCCAAATAATGACTTCTTGGGGTTTAAGGAAATACCATATTTCCTGCATGTTATGAAGATCTGTCTTAAATGTTTCAAGTGTTCTTGGTCAGATTTTGAAAAGGGTGTTAGATCATCTAAGTAAATGACCAAGAAGTCATGAATCTCTTTTGCAAAAGCAATGTCCATTGCTCTCTGAAATGTTGCCCCTGCATTTTTCAATCCAAAGGGCATTTTCACATACTTGAAAGTTCCCCATGGGGTAGTAAATGCAGTTTTGTCTTGATCATCAGGGTGTACCAGGATTTGATTGAAACCTGAGAAACCATCCAGCAATGATATCCTTGAAGCCCCTACTACTCTTTGAAGAATGTGATCCATTTTGGGTAAGGGGTAGTTGTCTTTGAGTGACACTTGGTTCAAATTCCTTAAGTCTACACAAAGTCTAATCTCACCAGTTTTCTTTCTTGTAGGGACCAAATTTGAAATCCACTCAGAAAACCTGATTGGTGCTATGATACCAGCTTTGAACATTTTCTGTAATTCTTTTTCAATGGAAGGAAGGAGCACAGGATTGATTCTTCTCAATTTCTGTTTGAATGGTTTTTGATTAGGCTTGAGGGGAATGGTATGCTGGATAACAGAGGTATCATATGACTTTAGATCCTGATAACCCCAAGCAAAGACATCTTGGAACTCTTTAAAGAGATCAATATATTTGGGTTTTTGATCAGGGGGCAAAGCAGCAGATAGCTTTATTATTTTAGGCTTGTCAGTGGTACCAATGTTACATTCTTCAATTGTTGCATCTAATGGCTGCATCTTTGGTTTTCTGGGGACATCATTTGAGTCAAAAATGTCCTCTAGTGGGGTAAGGCCTGCTGGAAGGAAATTGTCTTTGAGTTGTATGATTTTATCTTCAGCGTTGCTCACCTCTTCACAGTCAATTTGGTGAATTTGCTGAATGTTTTCTTTGTTGAAAATGGTTGGACTGAGTAATTGTTTGGCTGTTCTAGGTGACATTGGGTGGGCAGACTGTTGAAACTGTAATTGTGATGGACTTGCTCCATCAAATATTTGTGATTGACTTGCTGTCTCAAGCATTTGTGATTGACTTGCTGTCTCAAGGTCAATATTTAATCCTGTGAACTCTTGTTGCAAGGTTAAAAAGTTGTTTATTTGCATGTCATTCTCAAATACTTGCCACTCTTTGACATTGTTTGGAATAGAAGGCCTATATTTGACCTCTGCCGTGAAACAATTGTTGGGTTCTAATGGGAATTTGAAGGTGCTGGCAAATGTTGCCAAGCTGTGTGCATGGAGATTGTGGCCCCTTGGAATTTTTGTGATAACAAACTCGGAGAAAGTCTCTAATATTTCAATTACAGCAGACCTATAGGACCTCAATCTTTTGTCATTGGTAACAAAATTTCCTTTCACTTGTTGAATTACTAGATCAGAGTCTCCCATGATGGAGAGTTTAGGAGCCTGTAGTGATTTTGCTAGCTTTAGGCCAACAGCAGAGCTTCATATTCTGCCATGTTGTTAGTGCATCTAAGCTTCAATCTGTAAGCCCTGCCTTCTGCATAGCCTTTCTCTTTGTTATGTATCCATACTCCAGCTCCTGCCCCTAACTTGTTAACTGAGCCATCAAATTCTAGGGCCCACAGAATGTCTTGCTGAACAGGAGATTTAAAATTCTGTTCATGGGATGGCAATGTGAGCATGAGTTGAGGTTTCTTTTCCCATTTGTTTTCTAGGAATTTCATCACTTTTGTTGACATCTTTGACAACTAGAGGAGGGTTTATGTGTATTGTTGGGCTGATTAATGTTTGGCAGGTGCTACTTGTTTGATCAATGTTTTGTTCTTGTATGAGTGTTTCGGTCTTAATGTCATTGTTTGAGAGGCTTGCGCTGTCATTGAAGAGGATGAAGGAGTCTATGTCCGAATGGACAGCATATATTGGAAAATTTTGAGGCTTTTCTTCACTGCTGACCATATACTTCATGAGTGTTTCCCTATAAAGTCTTTTTGGTTGCCCAAAGACAGAGATGGTTGCATATGACATATCTAATTGCAGGGAGCCTTGGAGCTTGGCTCCCCATGATCTTGATAAGAGCATCCCGTATTTGGGTGGGATATCAGCAACTACAACATCCATTAGTATGGTTTTGTTGGGAAATTGAACCAGGGACACACATAAATCTTTTATTAGGCCAAACATTTGACTTGACTAGAATCAAAAGAAAACAGGTCTTTGTATGGTCTTGTTATATCCAAGTTTAATCTTTCCATGACAGCTTTTGGCATAAGGTTGTGAGAGGCACCTGAGTCAAACATTGCATTATGCAGTATTTTATCATGAACATGCAGGCTGACATAAAAAGGTAAAACCCCTGTGACTACTGTTTTTCCATCTACCTCTGGGCCAAACAGTAATTCTGGAGTGTCATCTAGCACATTTACATCATCTTTGCTGTTGGTGAGCTGAAGGGATTTTTTGATCTGTTGCTTATATATGTCATGCTTGGCTAGCTCTGAAAGGGGAATTGCTATCTTTAACTTGCCAATCTCTGCTCCTAGGTCAAAGGGTTTGTCAACTTGGATTTTAGAGTCACGGATAGCAGTCCTTTCTCTGTTCATTAAATCTTCTTGTTGGATTTCATCTTGATTTTGGAACCTGCCCCTCATACCATGTCTTGAGGGGTAATGTTCGGATTTGGGTGGGAGGATGAGGTTGCCGTGGGCTGTTGTAGTGGGGACAGTAATTCAGTGACTTCCTCAACCACTACTTCTTTTGTAGGCAAGTTTGTTTTGTCATTAGGTTCAGTGACTAAGGTTTCTTTAGATTGCTGTTTCTCCTTTATCTTTTCGCTGATTTACATTTACAGTCCTACTCCTTAGTTTGTATTGTTTATGGACTTCATAGACAGCAGTATCATATCCTTGTTTAAAGTCAAAGGATTCTCCTGATTTCGTTTGGAATGTTTTGCTTTCATCCTCCTCATGGTCTTCTTGTGTTAAGAAAACATGGCTTTTACCATCCAGACCCATTAAGTTGATTTCAGGATCTTCATTGAGCTGATTGGCTGAGGAAGTTTCTGCATAGTTTTCTTGAAAAGGGGGTCTGATGTCTTGGTCAGCACTTGTTTTTCCTATGTTTGGGTTCTGCGTTCTCCTAAAATTTGGGTTTCTAGGAGGATTGCTTTGTGATGCCTCCCATGATGACTTTCTTTCAACTGATTCCACTCTTTCACCCAGTCTCTTCATGCTGTTTAGTATTGCATCCAACTTTTGATCAAAGCCTGAGGGCTCTTCTCTGAAACCAGCCTTCTTTTCCAGCTTTGCCCTGTTTCTCTTGGCAATTAGGTTGGCCTCTACAGTGACTGCAACTCTTTGAGCTTCTGCAAGGGTTGGAGGATCTCTTTCTTTCAGCTGATAGGCCATATCAGAGTCAAAACCGTCAGGGAAGTTATACAGGGCCAAATCAGGAGGGGGCCTTAAGTTCTGGGGGATAGCATTATATACATTGTTAAACCTAGCACAATATTCCAAAACTGTTTCTTGGGGACCTCTTTTAATAGTGTTATATTCACCGAGTATGTGTAGAGGATCTTTCTTCTTCTCCCATCTGTTGGTAAACTCTTGGTACAGGACCTCAGGGGTTGCAATGGAATTTGCATTCAGGGATCTAAACCAAGTTCTGACATCCCCGGTTAAGCTTTGACAAAAATTCTCATCCTGACACTGTCATCATCTATTTCATAGGTCTCAAAGTGGTCTTGCATCTTCTTAGCATGCTGGACAGCTGTCAAAGGGCCATGGGAGTCAAAAAATGAGATTTTGGTTTGGTAGTCTTGAGGTAGAGCCGGTGCATTGGCTGGTATCTGCAGAGGTGCATATCTGTTAGCCATGTTTATGGGGTTTATAGGGTTAATAGGAACAAATGGGACAGCTGGGATTACAGGTGTAACAGGGTTAATAGGATGGGTAACAAGCGGGAAACTGGTTGAAAGAGTATGTGCAGATGGTGAAGATGGGAGAGGAGGGCTTTGAGGTGTTGATGATGAACTAGGGGAACTAGGGGTGGACCGAAAAGGACTTTGCAAGGAGTAGGAATGAGGATAGGTTGGTCTGAACTTATATCTGAATCAGCAGGCTTCTCCTGCTTTTGCTGTCTCCTTATGTTCTTTGGAATGATATTTGGGTTATCAACAATGATGGGTTGATCAGGGTCAGGGTTTGCCCTAGTGTGCCTTGGGTTTCTTTTGGGAGCCAGCTTCTAAGTATTCTTTTAGAACTTTATACAGGAGGCTTTATATGTACAAGGACTAGGTAAGAATTCTGGAATGACTATATATGTTTCAAAGCTAGGATGAAGATTCCCTAGTTAGCTCTTCCCTAAAGCTGTCCCTGTGTTTACAGAAACAGTCCTAAGGCCTCTTGGCTAGTTTCAGGCTTGATGGTAGCTTTGGAAGATAGATAGTATCTGAAAAAACTTTAAGAAGTCCCCAGTGGAGTCGCCAATTATGTTAACACCCAGGTTGTTCCCTATGACTCCCAAGGGAATACGGCCGGGGTAACCACTAACCAATCTTTGGATCACTGTTTCTAGCCAAACTGTGATCAGAGAGGGCTCTCTCTTTATGATTTGTAACTGTTTATGATAGGGTTTTAGGCTAGCTATTATGCACAGGTTTTGTTTATGTTTTGGTTGAAGAATTTCTTTCAGATCTCTTGTGATGTAATATTCAGAGAGTCAAGTATCATTGGGCAATGGAGTCTGTAGCAGTAGGTGTCTAGAAACCTTGAGATGAACTGGTGAAACTTACAGGGCCATTTGGATACTTCATAGAACAAATTTTGATTTATAACACGAACAGGTAAAAAAACAGTGAAAGCATTAAGAATTTTCACTAAGTGTTTAAGTATTTCCACCAAACTGGTTATGAGAAAAGATAGATGTCTCAGGGGCAAACTTGAATCCCTGGGAATGTCTATCACTGTAAAGATATAGTTTTAAAGTGCAGCAACTAAGAATTACACTTCATTACTGTATCTGAAGAAAACATGGATAATAGCTCAGTTTGAGTTCAGGGTAATCGGTGATTAAATCCTGGAACTATTCTTCTACTTTGCTATTAAGTGTAAAATATTTAGACAACAAAAGAGAACAAAAGACTCGAAAACATGTAATACAGAGATTTAAGAAAACTTATTGTTTTATGAAACACTCTGGAATCCTGCAACATTCACCATTCATCACAACGCATCAAATACACCAAGCTTTGGAAATTCCATTCTCCCTTTGTATTATTTCTCTGAGAATTTTTACAGCAAGTGAGAGTTCCAAAGGAAAATAACAACAACCCCTTAAGCTTCTGTGAGGGGCCAATATATACTTGCGATTGTTTACAAAAATATCTGAGTCCTGAGTTATCTCAGACTTAATGTTCTTACCAACTTTGAGATATTATTATCAGAAATTTATTACAGCATTGAATACAAAATAAAGGCGCTTTAATGTTCTGTCAGAAGATATTTTGGCCTTTGGGATCTGCTGAGTCGGTTGAGATACTTTGATTAAATGCTGGAGAACCCGACTTTATGGCTTGTGCGCTGTATGCTGTGTTTGTCACCTGTGATTGTGACTGCTGCAGTGGTGAGAGAGAATAGCTCTGCTGAGTTGGCTCAGCTTCTGCCTCTTCCTTGTAGATTTTATTCATCAAAATTGTGCCTGCGTATGACTGCTCATGTGCTGGAGAAAAAACCAACCTCACGGGTTCGGACCTGATAAGATTACCTGTGTCAGATTCCTCCACTCTTCCTGTGTGGGCAATTGGTGTCTTATGATTGCCCCCATAGTCTCATCTGCCTCAGTATACTTAAAGAAATTCGGTGGTGTATCAAACAGATGATCAATTTCATTCATAATAAAAAACAGATTATCCACCCTATCATACAGATTCTGCCCCGATGCTGGCCCTGTGTCTGCTGAGGTACTGGGCTGTTTTGCAATTTGTGCTACCGCATGGGCATCAATCCTTTTGTTGTAATTTTCTAGGGTGAGCAGTCTTCCTACACTGCTTAAAATGCTGGGGAGGCCTCTGTTCTGTAATGCCAGGAATCTGTCCAGGAATTTGTTGATTTCAGTCTGCATGTCCTGTGTTCTCCTCTCCAGTGTTCCAACTAGGCTTCTTAGTGTCAGGACTCGTTTAACTACTGAGATTGTTTCAGTCCTGTTAGTAATTCCCATGGCAGCTAGTTGAGAGCTAGTTTTGTTATTTAAAACATTGACCATTCTGCTGGCAGCATCTGGCATGTGGCCAAGGCTTGCTCTTGCTCTGTGTATTTCCTTGTTTGCCTTGGTGATGAGTGCTATTTGCTCATCCATAGTCTCAATGTACTGCCACTGATTGGTGATGGATCGACCGATGTTACTCCAGAGGACTGCCTTTAGTTCTGCTGTTACCTTCTCTAGTGCAAGCTCTTTTTCTAGTTCAGCTATTCTCTTTTTTAGAGCTTTTATCTCTCTCTCCTTTGTTGCTTCATTCTGCTTGCTTTTGTCAAATTTTTCATTCACCTTGGCCAAAGTCTTCTTGACTTCATCAAGCTCTTTCATTTGGGATTCAAGAATTTGGATCTCAGCTTGTAGCTTCTGCATATCCAGACTGGGAGTCTGTCCTGGTGTTGGTGTAGTTGTTGCTGTAGATGGTGCTGTAGTTCCCGTTTGCTGAGGAGGAGGAGTAGTTGTTGGAGGGACTTCCTCAAGATTAATTATCACAGGAGGAGGCTGGGAGGGTTGGCCCTCTTCTCTTTGCTTCATTGCTGTTTGTAGTGCTGCCTTTGCAGCTTCTGATTGTCCTAGCTGGTCTTGAGTTCGAACCAGCTCCTTGTACAGGGATACCAGCAGGTCTGTAGTATCCTTTTCCTGCCTTTGCTGGGCAACCTCATCTGTTTGTGGATGGATGGTAGCTGGGAGCTTGATTTTCTTTCTTAAACGCCATGTCTGCATCCCTTATCTTCAGGAGTTCTTGGATACCTTAACATCTTTAGGATCATGTCCTATTTCGATAATTACCTCTTCCAAGGACTTGATCCTGTTGTCCTTGGCTTGTGATGATGCTCTCTCCAATTCCAGCTGAGAGGCTGTATTATCAAGGCTGCTCTTCAATTTGTAGTTCTCCAATGTCTCACCTGCCAAGGAGGCATACACCATTTCACCAGTTTGTTTATGTAATTCAATCTTATCCATAGGGTGTATGTCTTTGGCCAGCACCTCCATGTTGGTTCTTAGGTAATCCGAGGTAGATTGAGGATGCAGTGTTGTGGGCATGAAGTGACTCATGATCATCTTGCCTTCACTTACATCAAAGGCAGACATGAGTCTTTGCTGATTTGTAGGAGCCAGGTTCAGCAAATGATCGTACAGCCGTATTTTAATAGGATCACTCCTCCTCTTAATGTCAATAAATTGCTGTTTGATGCTTGACTGTCCTTCTCTGTGCTGGCTGGAGGAGCTGACCTCTCCTCCTATAGTTCTATCATGTTCATGCTGAAATGAACTGGCTGAAACTTCTCCACTGGGTGGGCCCATGCCCATTGCTTGCCTCACTGCTATGTCATCCTCTTGGGAGTCATTTAGTCTTTGTCTTTTCTCTCCCGATTAATGGATGAAGTCAGGGGAGTCTCTCTATCCCTTTTCCTGGTTAAGTCCTCCTTTTGTGGGGTTTGGAGGACCGAGGTATCAACAGTAGTTTCTGCTCTAGGAGGCACCACTGTCTGAGCCTGTTGCTCAGTGGAGCTTGGAGGATCAGTCACTTTTTCTTGCTGCAAGGGCTGCTGTTCACTAAACTGTTCCTCTTCCTGTTGCTGCCCGAATTCCTGCTGCTCCATCTCTTCTTGCTGCTGTAGCAATGTGTCCACTTGTTCTTCTGTCAATGGAGGTGGCTGTTCCACCTGCTTCCCTTTATCCCTGCTTGCTGTCTGTGGTGCTTTCTCGGCAGTTTGCTGCTGTGCTGTTGATGATGTAGCAGCTGCTCCAAGTTGCTTTTTGTAGGGAGGGGCACCTGTCCACAAGTTTCCAAGTCAGCTTCCTTTTGCATATTTCTAGCCTCTCTCTCAAGTAACTCTTCATTAGTAATTTCCTCCTCTAGGGTACCCTCCTCCCAATTTGATGCATTGGCATACTGTTCAATCTCGGGTTGTCTCTTGTGTGCATAGCTACCCAATTTGTATCTAATCCTCCTGAGGGAGATAGCATGATTGGGGTCATAGGGTATCCATTCAAAGCTGGTTTGCAGTCTGAGGCCTTCCAGGATAGTGTTTGCCTCTTTCCATCCCTCTTCTTTCTTGTTATATAGGAAAGGACCCAGCTGGTTCCTTACCTTCAACTGTGACTTCTTGTTGTTGCTCTGAAAATGAAGATAGTCTGAGTTCCCAAACTGTCTGAAATATTCCAAGGCAAAAAGCCTCATGGGGACATACCTTGGCAACCTAAATGGGTTCAACTCACAGCCATATATCCTGATGACTGTGTGGTTTTGGTAGAAGTACCAATTACCAATGCTGTAGGACTTATTCAAATGGAGAATTCTCCTCATGTCATCAGTTAGTCTAGGAGGAGGAGTACCATGCAATACTGTCATGACTGGATAGATGAATAAGTCAATGAACTCAGTGTATGTGTAAGGTGATACAGAGGTATGATGAAAAACAGAAGTCCAGAACACAACTGACCTTGGAATTCCCTGGGCATTGAGTGGCTTCAAAGGAACAGAGAAGGTGGCTGGCTGATAGAACAAGAATAGATGGTATATATATGAAGTATACCTGAATAGTCTTTCCCTCTTCAAGTTCATAAACTGCTCATGGATTTTATCTGCAATGTAGGTTGCATAGTCATAATGTACAGCTGGGGGTTTACCAGGAGAGAATATAGACAGCATTGCCATTAGGCTATCATCCACATCCTCTATCCCCCTGAATCCTAGGACATAACTGATTAAATCCACTAACATCCTGCCCAAATCATTCAAGTAGTGATACCCAATAGGAGGGGTTCTGACTGATTCAGAGCCTGGTCTTACAAACAACTGATTGATTTTAATGATTTGGTCATTTGACAGCTTGGTCCCTTTGTTTATCAAATTCTGCATAAAGAGGGGAGTCAATTGCTTGGCAGTTTGGAAGTGCAGCATTCCATTTATACTTTCTGGGGTAATCTGGAACAGGATTGAGCCTGTGGGGCTGATGACAGCTCTTTGGCTTGGGTCATAACATTCCTGGCAGCTGTAGATGAGTTCTGGCATAGGATTTACTTGGGGAAGGTTGTAGATGGGTAAATTTGAGTCCCAAATTCCCAAGATGTCTGCCCCACTCAGGTGCTGGGCTTTTAACTCATTCATCATCTGGATATTGTATTTGGTTCCCATAGGGAACCAGTCCAGCATTTGGTAATCCATGTCTCCCAGGGCTTTCCATGCTAATTCCTGGTGAGGAGCATTGAGGGGCTTGATATTTAGAGCAATAGGAGTCTCCATAGTTCTTCAAAGTGCAACAATTGTAGGTGAATAGTCAAAATGGAAGCAACACAGAATAGAGGTGATTCTCTGTAAAGACAGTTTGTATTTTGGACACCAGGGGAATTTACTCAACAGCAATTGAAATACTGTTTGTTTTTTAGGAGCAGAGCTTCTCTTAAGGTCTGACTATGTCCTCTTTTTGCGGGTAAATGAGACCAACAAGGAATTTTCCGAGAATACGCAGTGAGTATTGTTTTTGGGTGAATTTACCGGAATTATGGCTCGGCTGGTGTTTTTCGACTTCACAGTGGCAAATGTGGACTTGCAGAGGGAAATGGGCGGTGTAAATATAGTTTTTGAGGTGCCTTTATCCTTCTGAACAAATTAAAGTTCGAAACAGTTGTATGGAGGGCAAGACAACTGTAAATACCTGTAAATTGGCGAGCAGAGGTCGAGCAGGTGTGCACGGTTGCTGCTGAGGAGGTCGCCGGGTTAAATCAACAGGTTGGCGGAAATTCGAACGTAAACGGTCATGCAGGGAGAACAATAGCGACAGGAGTGAAAGTGGAAAAAAAACACGGCTTTTTTGGGTAAATATGGGTTTTTTACCATTTTGGCGCTTTTTCGTGATGACGTCAGCATGACGTCATTGGTGGGTCACGGTGAGGTGACGTCAGCTGACGTCGTCGGGTGACGTGGCAGTAGATTATTGGTCCAAGGGGCGATGAGGTGGCAACCACGTCAGCGGACAGGTGGACGAATGGCAGAGGTGAGTACGAGCGGACGCGACGTGGCGATGAGTTAGCGGAAAATAGGTGGCAGTTAGGACCGTAGCGGTTACGGTTAAAGCTAACCGCTACGGTTTCTCGGGGCGGTTTGGGTACGGCGCCGAAGTTGTCAGGCCCGGCTCCGAGATACCTCAGTGCTTGACGCGTGGAGAGGCCCTGACGTGACGCAACGTCAGCATCTCGGGCGGTAAAGGACAGCAGTGGGAGCCGCTCCGATATTGACGTGGATCGTCAGATCTTCGGGCCTTGATCCGACGGTGGGCGGAGTATGGAGGTGCTCGGGTTATATGCGGGCGGGGAACTTTAGGTTTTGTGGGTTTTTTTATTGGTTTTTCGAATGTTTTTTCATTTAACCAATAATGCGCTAACCTTTGGAAATGCGCCAGAGGCGGGTTTTTGACTTTGGTAATTTTTGCAAAGGATTTGAAGGCGGAATAGGGTTTTATAAGGGTTTTCCAATGCAAATGGTGGTTTGAGGAGCAGTTTGACTTGCAGCAAGGGGGAATGGGATGGGACAGGTTCACCAAAGTGACCAGATGTCACTTTGGTCCCTTTTGAAGAATAATAGGGCTATAGATTTGGGGCCATTAGGGGAAGGGGTAAAATAGGGGAGCTATAGTAAAATTAGAGGTTAATATGAATGAAGGGAAAATGAAAGGGATTTTACTGAGTTTATCTGAAATTGACTTGGTTTTGAGAGTAGATCAAAATGAAAAG
This sequence comes from Pinus tabuliformis, assembly GCA_031772625.1. NCBI lineage: Eukaryota > Viridiplantae > Streptophyta > Pinopsida > Pinales > Pinaceae > Pinus > Pinus tabuliformis. The sequence goes on along the minus strand of CM062806.1, from coordinate 309,584,941 downwards.
ATCTTAGACAAGAAATGTGGATTCTGAATGAACTAGAACCACCATAAAACCATGATCTCTCTTCATAAATCTCAGCTGAAAGAAAGGGAGTGTTAGTAATGGAATAAAGGGGAAGAGGGAAGTTAGTCATGCTCCTTGCTGTAATATGATGGAATTAACCACTTTTTCTATTGATAGATTTTGCCTTGGCAAAACACCTGTTGACATATGTGTAATGGTGAAAATACCCTTTCTGCAACCACAACTGCCTACCCAGCTATTTCCCTAGCATTTTTTGTTTCTCCATAGAGGGTGCATTTGGACTTGCAAACCCTTACTTGCCTTTTCTTTTCTTTGGCTTTTTCTTTTTTCTTTTCTATCTACTTCTACCCTTATCTCTTCCAAGGTCCCAGATTAAGCTGTTGGGAACCTTTGCTTCTCTACCTAAACTACTTGTCTGCCAAGATTAAACAGTTTGGACAGACTTCTTTCTTCTATTCTATAACTCAAAATTGAACACATGGCATGATCCAGATTAGACTGTTGAATCATCCACAAAATTGAAATAAGGTCCTCAATACTTGAAACACTTTACCCACCTCTTGCTTTCTAGGAAATATGGGATCTTTGTGATACCAAAGCAGAGCATATTTGGCCTTTCTCTTGCCAATCATGAAATATGAAACCTATTGGTATAGGTAT